>CM038625.1:28802214-28817214 GCA_021554675.1 Leuciscus idus | reverse complement strand
TCAGTTGCCTTGGCAGTTAAGGACACGTTTGCAGAGAAAGTTGTTTGTAGCACTGCAGTAGAAAGTTTTGACTTATTTTTCCTTAATAATAATAATAATAATGTAGTTATTTTATTATTCAAATAGTTGTTTATTATTATTATTATTATTATGGTTATTATTATTTATTTATTTTCCTTATTTTTTAAACTATTTTCCTTATTTTCCATAATAATAATAATAACAATTGTTGTTATTAGCTATTAATAATAATTATTAGCCATTAATAATAAAAGTTCAACAATAGACACAACAGTCAAGACTATTTAATAATAGTAATAACAACAATAATAATAATTATTTATTTTTAAAATGTATTTATTTTATTCTTTATTATTATTAATACATTTGTTGTTTAATATTATGGTTATTAATATATGTTTTTATTATATTATTAATTTAACTGTTTTTCTTATGTTTTCATGAATAATAATAACATTTATTATTAGCTATTAATAATAATAATAGTATTAATAATAATAAAAACTATGATAATTATTATTAACTACTTAATATTAACAATAATAGTTATTATTATTATTAATGTTTATTTTTAGCTGTTTTAAGAAATTATTATTACTATTATTAAATGTATACTTATTATTTATTTAACTATTTTCTCTTTATTTCTTATAATAAAAATAATAATTGATATTATTAATATTTAGTTTTATTGTTATATTTATTTTTAGCTATTATTGTTATTTTTACTACTTCTAATAATAATAATATATGTTTTTACAATACAGTAATTAATTTCAAATACAAAAAAAAAAAGGGAATTGATTGGATTTTGAAGGTCATCTCCTTATAAATGGGAATTCGGAAGGAATGGGCTAAAAAATAAAGAGTTCTTGATGATGTCAGCAAAACAGGAAGGTTGTTTCATGTAGAGCCAGTTATTACGTTTTGATAAACAAAATTATTTGCAGTTTTTGCAATAACACTGACAAGAAGCTTGTGTTACTGATTTACACATTCATATCTGGCAGCTCGCTCACATCTAGGCGAATATATGCATTTTTGTTAAAGCAATGTTCGTTCTTGTTGTTCAGCAGCTTCACGCGTTGTCTTAACGAACCTAAAATGTCGTTCAAAGATTCCCAGGCTTGTTAAATCTAGGAAAATTGTTGAAGAAAATCGCCCCAGAGCATCATGGGAAATTCCAGGAAACGTTGTCAGATCAAGTCCCAAAAATCAAAACAGAGTTTTGCGCAGACACGGCCGCTCACTTCCTAAAAATCTCATTTTGAATACCTCATGCCAAATGTTTTTGAAACAGAAAAGCAAAGTTCGCCGCGTTTCCACATCTGAAAGCTCATGAATTGCAGATGTTTTTGCGTTAGCATAAGTCGCGCTGACGTGCGAGAGCTGGATGTTTCACACGTTCTGTGGCGCCAAGGACACCTGCTTACATCTGAGGACAAACATGGCGAGACTGCATTAAAACGCGAGTTTGTTGAATCACTGTGTGTGTCTTTGTCCCTTTTGAGTGGAGAGAATGAATTCATCCACATGAAAAGGCAGAGGACTTGGCCTCGGTTTCTTTTGTAAGGATAATGGTGCAAGAAACCAATAATCGCAGGACTTTAGTGCCTGTACTTTTTGTTCCATCTTATGAAACCCATATAAAGGCATCAAAGAACCGCCGCCAGATCAGCTAGCTGCCAGAAACATGTTCCTGAATCAGATTGATGGAATCAGATTTCATCGAGTTACATTAGCTTTGGTTTCTCTGGTCCCTGCTGGTCCTCGCGTGGATATAAAGCAACAGGCTTCTCGCGCCGATGCTCATTGTTTTCTTGGCGCGGGACTTCATGGTGTTGTGTTTTATAGTTTGTTTGTTTTAAGCGCCCGGAGTTGAAATCGATACACCTAAACCTGTGGGCTCCAGAGACCCCCGTAGAGAACGACAGACTGACGGAGGTGCTCTCTTTTATCACAGTTGGAACAGTGGTTCTGTATTGCTTGGATGTGTTGGGAGTTTCTTGTACATTGAGCTGTTACCTCTAGTCTTAGTGGGCAATCTCTAGATTTATGTTATGAGTTATATAAAACAATGATTTCAGAACTGTGTCTTTCTATTTCACACACACACTCTCTTGTACATCTATCTTTATGAGGACATTCAATGACGCAATGCAATCTCTAGCCGCTTACCCTAACCTTACCCATCACAACTAAGTGCCTAACCCGAACCCTGACCCTAAACCTACCCTTAACCTTATCCCTAAAACCAAGTCTTGACCCTCAAACAGGCCTTTTTAAGGGGTCTCGGAAAGTGAGGACCGGCCAAAATGTCCTTACTTTACTCTCTTTGTCCTCACTCCAATGGTCTAAAACTCAAACTGGTCCTCACAAAGATAGTTGTACAAGTACACATCCACCCACACACACACACACACACACACACACACTCTTCAGTTCACATTTACCAGATTGTCTGTCGTAATGTTCTTCTGTCGTCCGTTTGTTCATTCTATCATTTTATCTATTGTTCTTTTTATGTTCTGTCTATTGTTTTGTTCTGTATCATTCGCTCTGTCTGTCTCTATTCTCTTTGTTACCTGCCTTCCTTCTTTTTGTCCACTCTGCTTTCTTCTTTCCTTCTTTCCATCATCAATCCATCCCTTCTCTTTCTTTCTTTTCTTTTTTTCATCTGATGTCTTTGCATCCAATGTCCTTCCTTCCTGTGCTTCCTCCTTTCTGTACGGTTTCCTTCCTCATCCTTTTTATTCTGGACTCTCTCTCTCTCTCTCTCTCTCTCTCTCTCTCTCTCTCTCTCTCTCTCTCTCTCTCTCTCTCTCTCTCTCTCTCTATATATATATATATATATATTTATAAATCTATCTATCTATCTATCTATCTACCTCTCTCTCTCTCTCTCTCTATATATATATATATATATTTATAAATCTATCTATCTATCTATCTCTCTCTCTATCTCTCTCTCTATCTATCTATCTATCTATCTATCTATCTATCTATCTATCTATCTATCTATCTATCTGTCTATCTATCTGTCTGTCTGTCTGTCTGTCTGTCTGTCTGTCTGTCTGTCTGTCTGTCTGTCTGTCTGTCTGTCTGTCTAGTGTCCACCACATGCATAATCTCATTTCTCATTTTTCAGTATTGTGATAGGTCTCTCTCTCTCTCTCTCTCTCTCTCTCTCTCTCTCTCTCTCTCTCTCTCTCTCTCTCTCTCTCTCTCTCTCTCTCTCTCTCTCACCCCTACCGTTGTCCTATCCCCGTCTTTCCCTCTCTCTCCCATCGTACCTCCCTCCCTCCCTCTCTCTCTCCCTCCCTCCCATCCTACCTCGTTATCCTCAAACGGAGGCGCAAGCAGTCCGTGTTGTCCGTACAGTCACACACACGCACACACACGCGCGCGCGCGCGCACACCTGCGGGAGGAGCTGCGCTGCGGGGCGTCAGACCGGTTTCACTCAACTTGGGCATCATCATCATCATCGGCGCTGGCGGAGAACGGATCTGCTCGGGACTACATCCAGCCACGATGTCCGACTTTATTTTGGCATTTCTGAGCATGTCGGGATTAATTCTGCTGGTTAAAACGCTGACAGTGGCTGGAGCTGAGCAAGGTAAGGCATTTCAAACTCTACTTTATTAACGCATCTAGGCTATTGCAGAAATATGTAATATCTATTGATATAAAACTTTTGTATGTTAGGAAGTATCTATCTATCTATCTATCTATCTATCTATCTATCTATCTATCTATCTATCTATCTATCTCTATCTATCTATCTATCGCTTATATCTACTCTATTTTACCTATACTATAATTAGCCTACATAACTTGTAATTTGTAAAAGAGAAAGAGCGCTTTGCTGACTGAGTAAATCAATAAACAGTCAGTTAAGTATACTTTCTTAGAAGTTGTAGTAGAAGAAAATGTTTTTTAACTAATTGTTTAAGTTGTAAAAGTACATCTGTTTAGAGATCTTTTGAACTTAGACTCTTTAAAAAGGTTCTCTACACCCTCTTTTTTAAGAACCATCTTTCAGGCTCTTGAGGACTTTGTTTCTTTGGAGAATATAAAAGTTCTTGCAGTTCAGGTTCCTGGAGAACCCCAAAAATGCACCTTTTGGATGTCTGCCTTACTTAAAATACCTGATTTATTCAATCATATCCTTAGTAGAAGTTTCAAGACCTGAACTGGGTGTGTCAGATAAAGGGAACATGCGGTGGGATCATCCAGGACCAGAACTGCATCCACATTTGAATTCGCTGAGGGATATAAAGTATTTGTAGAGGATATAAAGTTGTTTATTTGCAATAGATTATGGTTTAACTCTGGTATGAGTGTCATTTTTTTAATAAAAGCATCTGGCTGAGATTGTCTGCTAAACTGTGACTCCCTGATGGCTTTTAAATGCAGTGCCATCTTTGTGTTTTATTAGGAATAATAATGCGGTGTTTTGTACTGATCCATCAGATGCGCACACAGGACTCGGTATAAATGGCAGGGTTGCATTTACAGCACAACAATTTATTAGGTTAATAGCAAATGTAACTGAATGATTCATCACTAAAAGGCATCACCACCTCAAACTGGCAACCAAACCCACAATTACCTCGACTTGATATTTGATTAACCATCATTCTCAGTTTAAAGATGAGGCTGTTCCAATAGATTGTAAAATGCTGTAACATTTAATATCAGATTTATACTTCAAATGTCCTCCATGAAAAAAATTATCATAATTTGATCTCCATCTGCTAAGTTTCTCTAACTGACTAAATTTTGCATAATTTGTGATCCAACAAAGGGTTAATGCTTCAATAATATCTGAATATTGCTTTTGGGACTGCATTACACAGATCTCACTTTTTAACATTAAATATCATATTTTTGATCATATCCTTTAAACGTCTCCTATGAAAAATACTAAACTGATTTCATTCTGCTAAGTTTCTCTAATTGACAAATGGCCACTTCTTTGACAAAGGTTTGCCTAATTTGTTATCCATCAAAGGGTTAAAGCTTCATCAGTATCTGAATATTGGTTTTGGACTGCATTTTTATACGTACCAATCTAACTTTTTAACATTAAATATCAGATTTACTTTATTCTTGATTATATCATTCATTCAAATGTCCAAATAAGTTTCTCCAATTGACAAATGGCAACATTTTGGACACAATTTTACTGAATTTGTGATCCAATAAAGGGTTAATGCTTCAATAATATCTGAATATTGCTTTTGGACTGCATTTTTATACACGGATCTCACTTTTTAAAATCAGATTTATACCGCATTCCTGATGATATCCTTCAAATGTCCTCCATGAAAAAAAATTATAATAATTGATTTCCTTCTGAAGTTAATTGACAAATGGCTGCATTTTTGACTAAATCTAGCCTAATTTATGATACAACAAAGGGTTAAAGCTTTAATAATATCTTAATAATGCTTTTTAACTGTATTTTTATACATAAAAATCTCAACAGAGCATTAGGGTTGACTTGTAAATGAAAATGGATTTAGTGTCCATGTTGAAATAAACATTTCATGTGGGATTTGGTACAAAGGGATGGTGTTACCAAGTTTATTGAGCAGACATTCAATAAACTGTTGACACAATGTGGTTACCATAAACAAATCAACCAGCGCAACAAGTGTTGCTCCCTAAGGGCGCCATTACTGCGAACCGAAAACACTAATGGCCTGTAGACTGAATACTTAGTGTGGTAAATGTGTCTCTGCCAGTGTAATGTTGGCTAGATATTTCCTTTTGGGTGATGTATCAATCTGTCTAATAGAAATATGTCATATTATTAACACTGGACCAGAATTTCCACTTGAAAGCAAAAACCGAACCGAGTTTGCGTTCCATTTGATAATGTGATTGTAGAGTTATGTGACCTTCATATCATAGTGCTTGTTTTGTAAGAGTTTATGTTCAGCCAAACTGCTTTATTGTTTGGATGCAATTTTGCAACATGGCAGACATGAGCTAGATTTTATAATAAATGGAATCAGGTGGCGTTGTGGTTCAGGTGGTAATTTTGGCGCTCTGTGTGAATCTGGAAACAATCTCTGGTTAAAAAGGTCTAAATTTATGTAAAGAATGAGGAATTTGGAATCATGCATGCGGATGATAGCAATCTGGACTGCCAGGCTGGTTATTAATGCTGTTTTCCTGGGATAGGCCTTTGTTGAAAGTCAACGCTGCAATTTTCATATTGGTTTAAGACTTGACTCATGATTCAGTTGTGAAAGACGTACTGGCTTGAGAAATGTTCCCCTCTTGTGCTTGGTTTCTGTTTTGGCAGCGTGGGTTTCTAGTTATTGCAGTTGGGTCTTGGTTTTATAATCCATTATTGAAGTGAAATGATCCTTATTTTAAATATTGCTCATTAGGTTTGGGATGTTTAGCTTCATTAAACAGATCTTAAAATTACCATTTCATGTGAACTTCGAGTAGGCCTACTTGTTTAAGAGAACACATTGTTTGCACATGTGCCTCAGGGTCAGGACTGAGCATTTATCATTAGGATATGGTGTTCAGTGTTTTTCACAATAGATGGTTCACAGCTCAAATACAGCTGCGACATTAGACCGCATTGACTGTTTTAAATATTTGTTTGGACTTTGGAGTAATAAAGTGTAAAACCCTTTTTATTATAAAGCATCTGGCAGATCCAACTGCATGCAATGTTACATGTATGCATATATGTATGCATGCATACATACATACATGCATACATACAGACTGCATGCAATGTTACCTTGCAGTGTGATATTGATGTATGTGGGAAAAAATACATGTATGTATGTGTGTATATGTATGTGTGTATACACTGTCAGTTGATTCAGCTGCCAACTCTTGAAGGGTGCTCTTCAGCCCGTTCACGAATCTGCTGAAGGCTATGCCTGATGCTTACGGCTTGAGTATTCCCTCTTCATGGTTTCTATCTAGTTTATCACTGTGTTTCTTTTAGAATAAGATTTAAAACAGGTACGCAGCAATATATCTTTAGTTTCCTGTTCCTCAAACGGCCATGCATAATTTAACATTATCGTTTTTATTTAAGACATACGAATGAATTCCAGGCTCACCGGTCGATGATGTAATTCTTGACCTCCAGTTCGTTACGTCAGTTTGACACAAAAATCATTCAGATGTTAACGGAGTACAGTCCCACCAGTGACTTCTCTGCCAAGAACCATTTGTGTCTCGTTTTCTTCGAAATTGCTAGTTACAAGTTCTAGGCGACATTGGCTTTTACTCCTAAATAAAACATTAAACGAAATCAAATATTAATAATGATAAAACTTTTGGTGTCCCATTATTATTATTTTCCCGTGTTTTTTATTTGTGTGAACTATTTATATGTCTATTATATCTACCATTAAGGCACGATCACACCAACAACAATAACTTTATAGTTAACTATAGCTGACTGTATTAGAACATTAGCTGTCCTTGGCATGAAAAGGCATTTATACTTTTGTTATTAGAGTATTATGTAGCATAGAATTCACCTAGTATGAAAAATAGCTAGGTTTAAGCACATCAGATGTATAAAAAAGCTCTTTTTTTTTTTTTTTTTTTTTTTTTTGCACACAGCTTTTACAAAAATGTGTTTACTGCATTTGTAAAGCTCAGCCATTCAACTCTGTTACCGAAGTTGTTGTAAGAAAAAGAAAAAGAAAAGTAAAAAAAAAAATTTCCCATGAAATCAACTTTTGGTCTATTTTGGTCTCTACTAAGTGACTGCTTAATTTAGGCTAAATTTGCCATGATGTTACTCATCCTGTTGATTTTTGTTTATTATTATTTAATACATTGGTATAAATCCGTTACATTGTATTTATAATTATTTAATTAATTCTAGAAAAAAATGCTAAATATGTTTTAAACTGTATTTAGACATCAGTTGGGGGAAAAATGTTGACAGAATTTTTATTTTTAGAAAAAAATCATTTTTAAGAGTTTCAGGGCCTATTTGTACCCTTTTTGTGGAAAGTGCCAATTCATTACTGAAAATGCTCATGTTTCTGTTTGCAAAGGAAATCATTACTTGGCACATGATTGGCGAATGAACCTTCGGTTTCGATGCTAATGGACGGTTGTAGTCTTGGAGATGGTTGCAGTTGTGTTTCTAACCCATTAGCGAGAGTAAAAAATGTCTCCCTTTACCACAGAGAGTGTCTTTGATCCTCGAGATTCATGGAGAGCGACGGCAGTTTTAACTCGCCGCTCATGGGCATCTTCATGCATTGGGATTATGTACTTCACTAAGTTTTCACGGCTATTGCCTAAATGATATTTATGGTCGTATTTCTGGCGCCTAAATTAAGTCCATCACATTTATGTATCCTTTAAACATGCTGTAATTAGAAATTCATATATCTTTAACGGCGTGTCATACTGCTATCTGCATAAACAATGGCTAATTAGTCTAAATCTTGAAATCTAGAGTCTAGAATCTATATCTAGATCCATATATGTGATATTTTTTGTAAAAAATGCATAAATTGAAGGCAGTACAACAACAAAGACATTCACTGTAAAAAATGATATGATCAATAAGTTATGACAACATGTGTTTTTACATTGCTTTAACAGCCTTATGCAAGATTCAACTAATTTTTAAGTCGGTTTAATGTAATTTAAGTTGATATGACTTAAACATCCAAGTTGATTGTA
Organism: Leuciscus idus; assembly: GCA_021554675.1. Lineage (NCBI taxonomy): Eukaryota > Metazoa > Chordata > Actinopteri > Cypriniformes > Leuciscidae > Leuciscus > Leuciscus idus. Next base: position 28,808,495 of record CM038625.1, on the reverse strand, counting down.
CTTAGAAATTTTATTCAGCAACTTTTTTTAGGTTTACGAGAATGAGATTTGCATTTTCAAAATGACAATTCAAGGACATGCAATAATAATACAAATAATGTCATAATGGCAAAATAAAAAACGTATTGTCAACGTTCTTGACTGGTTTTGTGGTGTATATATCTAGATATAAAATAGCACAGTTTACTTTCTTATCTCTTGTAGCCATCTGTCATAAGAACAGCTCAGAGAAAGAGGTTTTCTGCTGTCTTATGTGCTGAAATTGTCCAACGTCTGATAAATCAATTATTACTCTGAAGGTTTCTGCCCCGCGTTGGGCGCCAAGTGACTTTGGAGTCACAAACGTGTCACTGTTGCTCTTGACATATTGTACTTTAATTTGTTGTTTTCAGTGTGGCAATTTGGGCCTGTTGTCGATGACAGGGATGGAGACCAGTGTTTATCAGAGCGCATTTGTTGTTGTCGTGCTCCCTTGAAAGCATTTCTGTGCCTTTTGGACTTCATCTGAATGTATAGAATAAAATGTGTGGAAGGCAAAGCAGGCCTGAGACTACAAGAGCTGCAAAAATCAAAGGACACACAGTCCTACTTCCATCCCTGCATTTACATTTGACTCCCACACTCGCACACCGCTCTGACGCATTCAATTACACTTGATAGCAAACCTTACTTTCTCTGGTCTGATACCTTTCGCTGTCAAATATGCCTTAAATATCGATGTGATGAAATGAAAGCAGATGTTTGCAGGAGAGGCGGCGTGGTCGGAACCCGTATGAAGCACCTATAGGCCTGATGTTTCTCAAAGGCGAAAGCGCTCTGATGTGACGCTTTTAACTTCGGTGAAGAACAACAGGGGGTCTTTTAAATTCAGATCAGTACTGCCACTACTTCTGCACAGATGCACACAAACACACTCGTAAGCAGCCGTTAATGCGCGCAGACACACATTTAGTTTCGTAACCGTTCAAATGACATCATTAACATCAAAGAATTAGTTCAGCCAAAAATTCAATCTCTTATTATATATTCTATCTCATGTCATTCCAAACCCGCATGTTGTTATTTTTGTCTGTAGAACAAAAACGGAGAACTTTTGAACAATGTTCACACTGTTCTTTTTCATATAGCCACTTCACGGCTGTCAAGCTCCATAAAATGACCTAAAAAACTGGTCCATGTGAGTTTTTTCACAATATTCCGAGTCATATGATAGCTTTGTGTGAGGAAACGATTGAAAACCTTCATTGTAAATGGGTTCAGATTAAAAAGTTGTTGTTTTCTTTTCACTTTTTAATTTTGTTTACATGCACAGTCTTACACAAAATTGATGGTTTCTTTGTCATTTTTTTGTTGTTGCATTTCTTATGTGCATATCCGTTTCTGTTTTGACATCAAAACTGAAGGATGAACTCATTATTTGTGGTTGTAATTTATAATTGATGTCAAATGTTTTTCTTGTATTGTTGAGTTTAGTATTTTTGATAATTAGCATATTGTGTGTGTGTGTGTGTGTGTGTGTGTGTGTGTGTGTGTGTGTGTGTGTGTGTGTAAGTATGCCTATTGATGCCAAAATGCCATTGGTGCTCAAAACAATTCCAATGCCATTGGTTTACCATTGGAATGCCATTGGAATATTTTGTTGTGCCATTTGGTTCTCAGTTGGTTTGCATGTGTGAGTGTTATGCTAGTTCATATGTGCAGAATCGAGAATCGCTGTGTTATTTATAACTGGTAATTGGTAAATGGTAAATGGACTGCATTTATATAGCGCTTTCAACAGACCCATGGCCTCCAAAGCGCTTTACATATTGCCTCACATTCACCCATTCATTCACTCATTCATACACCGACGGCGGTGTCAGCCGTGCAAGGCGCCATCCAGCTCGTCGGGAGCAGCTGGGGTTAGGTGTCTTGCTCATGGTCACCTCGACACTTGGTCAGGGTGATTGAACCACCAACCTTCCGGTTTGTAGACAACTTACATGAACCACTGAGCCACTGCCGCCCCAATTTTAACTGCTAAAACTTAAAACTTTCAGCTCGGAATATAGCGCTCACTTTATACAGGCTGCATTTATTGTAGTTTTACGATAGTTTTGTTGTAGTTTACGTTGTCGTACACATTTGTTTATTGACTGAAGATAGGATGTTGAATGCGAAAAACACAATTTTTGCACTTTTTTTAAGTCTACGAATGCTGAGGGCTACTTAGTGTCAATGTAACATTCCGGTTCAAATGTGTAGAATCGAGAATCGCGGTGTAATTTATAATTGACGTACCTTGACTTTAAGATCAAAATATAGCACATTGAGTTATGATAGATTTTTTTCTTATTTTATATTGTCATACACATTGGATTTGAATTGGATTGCGCAAACAACATCATGTGTTTCATTTTCAAAGTGTTTCATTTATTTTATTTTTTTAAATCAACTTATGAATGCCGTACTTATTGTGCTAGATTGTGTGTAGATTTGAGAGAATTAATGGAATTTCAGTTTGTAATACTGTGCACACTAAATACAGACTGCATTTATTGTATTTTTTATGATAGTTTTATCATAGTTTATGTTGTCAGACGCACATTTTTAGACTGAAGACAGATTGTTAGATTGCACAAACAACATTTTTGGAAAGTGTTTCTTGTTTACACTTTTTATAAATTTTAAGTCAACTTACAAATGTCTTACTTATAGGCCTGGTTTTACAGACAGGGTTTAGATTAAGCCAGGATTAGACTTTAGTTCAGTTAGGACATTTAAGTAGAAACAAAACCCAATACTATTGTGCATCTTGAGATAAAACAATGACACTGGCATGTTTTAAGATTTGTCAGTGCAAGTTGCTTTCAGTTAAAATGGCTCAAACATGCATTTTAGTCAGGGACTAGCTTAAGCCTTGTCTGTGAAACCAGGGGATAGTGTCTGCACATTAAACTATGAAATATTGTATTTTGTAATTTCTAAATACTATTACTACAAGGAAATACTATTCCTTGATTTATCAATCAGAACAATGCTGTCAAGTGAAGTTGAAATATTACATTAAATATATATTTAGATGATGAAGGTGCAGTGAGTATGAGATTCAAAGGTCTTCAGGGAGAGTTGCCTGGCTGGTTAAATGAGAAATTAACATTGATTTACTGACTCCACATCAGCACAATATAGCAGATTTCAGTCTGTATTTAGACATCATTTATAGACCGGTTAGAGATTCAATATTCTGCAGGTTTCGCATGATGGAAATTAGACAAAAACCCAGCATGCATTTAATAACTTCAAATGTTTTTCTTATGCGAGTAGGTGTGAATGAGTCTGAATCCAGCAGGTTGAAATGGCCTGACAGTCCCACGCTCTGCTCTCTGAATGCGGTTCGGTGGTTTTTCTGTGGTAAATCTTTCATGTAGCAGAGGCCAAAACAACAACTCAGCCCGACTAATAAAGACACAGCTCTATTGACTATAAACCAAGGGGCTATAAATCCTATAAACACTTAATAGACTCGGTTATAGATTCCCAACGACGTCTGCAGCGCGCGCTCGTGCCAAATTACAAAACAATACTTTGTATTGTAGAGGGCAATATCTCAAAGCAAAAAAGGCACATCTTTTAGGAATCACTAGTTACTTTAGCAGTGTAGTCAATTGTGCACTTGTTATTTGAATGATAAAATATTTATTATTCACTAACTAGCAGCAAAAGTCATTTTCATAATTTTATTTTGTTATTTTTATTTATATACTGTCATATACTCTATTTATTTAGATATTTATTTAATTTGTTAATTAGATGGTTTGAGCAACATGAGCCATGGAATTTAATTTAATTTAATTTTAATAATGTAATATGTACTTATATGCTGTTATTTACATAACATGTGTTTGTTTGTTTGTTTGTTTAGAGCAATTTAATGCCATGGACCTGTAAACTATATATATATATATATATATATATATATATATATATATATATATATATATATATATATATATATACAGTACAGGCCAAAAGTTTGGACACATTACTATTTTTAATGTTTTTGAAAGAAGTTTCTTCTGCTCATCAAGCCTGCATTTATTTGATCAAAAATACAGAAAAAAAAAAAATATATATATATATTTTGAAATATTATTACAATTTAAAATAATTGGTTTTCAATTTATTATACTTTAAATTATAATTTATTTCTGTGATGCAAAGCTGAATTTTCAGGATCATTACTCCAGTCTATCACATGATCCTTTAGAAATCATTCTAATATTCTGATATATTATGAGTGTTGGAAACAGTTCTGCTGCCTAATATATTTGATGAATAAAAGGTTAAAAAGAACTGCATTTATTCAAAATAAAAAAAATATTTTCTAATAATATAAATCTTCTTTACTATCACTTTTTATCAATTGAACACATCCTTGCTGAATAAAAGTATTGATTTATTTAAAAAAAAAATAAAGAAAAAAATAAACTGGAGTAATGATCCTGAAAATTCAGCTTTGCATCACAGAAATAAATGATAATTTAAAGTATAATAAATTGAAAACCAATTATTTTAAATTGTAATAATATATCACAATATTAAATTTTTTTCTGTATTTTTGATCAAATAAATGCAGGCTTGATGAGCAGAAGAAACTTCTTTCAAAAACATTAAAAATAGTAATGTGTCCAAACTTTTGGCCTGTACTGTATATATATAAATATATATATAAATAAAATAGTCATTGTCATTGGGCCTTATTCAGAAAACATGAGCAAAACAATATATTCATGTTCCATTTCAATGGGGCAATTTCCAAACAAACAAACTAATAAATTGATGTTCTGTATGCATTTTAGTATATAAAAAAAGTTTGTTTTCTTCTTGTTTCTAGGAGAGATTCTCGTTGATGTTTTTTTTGGTGACGGACAGTTTTGAGTTTGAATCGGGTGCCTTGAAAAAACCATTAAGCTCAATAATTACCTTGCCTGTGTCATTCAGTTTCTACTCACTGACTCGCAAAATTATGACAGTGATGTATCACTGTATTTCTTGCACATTAGTGCATGTCGCTTTCCTCTGAACTGTCATTCAGTTAAAACAAACAGGTGGATGACCTGAGAATTAGTTTCATCAGTGTCAGAATCAGTACCACATTCAGCTGATGTGTTTTTACCAGTGAATGTTGTGCCAGAACCTGGCTCTGTACTTTTGCCCATGCCAGTATTGCTGTGACAAACACTGTATTGTTTTTACCTGTACAGCCTGTCATCTCTAGCAGTAGCATTGTGTAATGAGGCTTCTGTACACAGACAGAAACTGAACACAAATTCTCACTATACGCCCCCATGACATGCTTATATTACCTTGCTGATCTTCTAACAAGCTTACCGGACATGTTTGACCTGCTGCGATCCTTCAGTTGAATATCAGAACATAACATCACTGTGGTTTTATCTCTGAGTTTTACAAATATATATCAAGCCATTTCCTATTTTCGGGTAGTTTTAACAGGAAATGTTTTTTATATGGAATATATAAAGAAATTATAGCATCATAATTCTTTATATGAGCTATACAAAGCAAAGCATTATCTTACACTGCAACAAATTCGCTGTTCTACACATCTGGCAGCTGGGTCTAGAATTAGTCTTTTATTTTATTTTATTTTATTTTATTTTATTTTATTTTATTTTATTTTATTTTATTTTATTTATTTATTTATTTATTTATTTTATTTTTTATTTTTTTATTTTTTTTTGTTTATTTATAGCAATTTAATGTAATTCACTTGCATGCAATTGTATTTATTTTATTTTATCCAATCTTTTTAAATATGTTATGCACATACTGTTAGTTAGTGAGTGAGTTAGTTAGTGAGTGAGTGAGTTAGTGAGTGAGTTAGTGAGTGAGTTAGTGAGTGAGTTAGTGAGTGAGTGAGTGAGTGAGTGAGTTAGTGAGTGAGTTAGTGAGTGAGTTAGTGAGTGAGTTAGTGACTTAGTTAGTGACTTAGTTAGTGACTTAGTTACAGCAGTTTAATGACAATACTTGTATACTTTTTTAGGTTTATATCATAATAATATAATATAATTAGTACTGTCAAATTGATTAATCACAATTAATCGATTAATCACATCTAACATAAATGTTTTTGTTTACATAATGTGTGTGTGTGTATATTATATATATACATATGTGTGAATGTGTGTGTATGTATATACTGTATATACACACACACACACACACACACACACACACATGTATGTGTGTATATATGTATATGTATATGTATATATATA
>CM038625.1:27347214-27492214 GCA_021554675.1 Leuciscus idus | reverse complement strand
AGGCCTATTGTATATATATAAATATATTAGGGATGTCGGTTAATCGACGTGTGACACCGCTGGGGGCTTTTAAATCGCTAACTTAAAGTAAAATACAGATGTCTGCACAGACTTGAATAATGGTGCTGAGTAGAGCGAGCATTTTCAATGAATTCCTATGGAAGTAGGAATTAACTAAAAAACGCTCACTCTGTTCTGCTCGTTCCTCGCCGTGGGCGCTCACAGTTATGAATGCCTGTTTAGCTAAGAGCTTTTAGTTTAATTTTAAAATGAACGCCATTTCGGGGGGTGGATTGCTTGAATTTATTTTACAAAAGCACCATGTTGTGTTTTATTGCGAGTGTACATAAATATAAGTAAAGACTTTGCAGTTTGAATGATATCCTGTATGAACAAAATGATGTGCCAATTATGTTTTTATGTGTCTACTGTTAAATCACACACAAATTCCAGCATTGCAAACTTGACATCGCAGCCTGTTCATTATAGCCTTAATAAAGCCTAAATAAGTCTTCCTCCTCCTCCTCCGGACCACCAGACTCGAGACCACCGAACCCAGGACCACCGGAACTGGGACCACCGGACTCTGGACCACCGGACTCGGGACCACCGGACTCGGGACCACCTCAGAGTAGGTGGCAGATGGGCCGGAGCATCTCTTCCTCCTCCCTCTCCCCGAAGGGGTCATCGGAGGACTGGCGACTTGGGAGTTTGTGAGGTAAATGGGAGGTGGGCCAAGAGGTGGAAGACCACCCTCCCATCCGCGATGGTAAACATACCCCACAAACTGCCAGAATGACAATATCCCCAGCATTCCCATCTCCCAGGCAGGCACAGGCATATTAAGGCTGGTGTTAAAAATGTCCTTGAGCTCTGCGTCGCTGATGTTGAGCCCCTCCGCTACAACCACAAACTGGTGAGCAAACTCCTTTACGCTGGCATTCCCTTGTTGAAGCGAAAGGAGTTTGCTACGGTGATCCACTTGTTGAGTGGAGGGGCAGGGAGATGGGAAAAGGAAGATGCCCATTTCTTCTGCTGAGTCCTCAGTTGGTCGGTACGTTATGTCACGGTGGGATAAATGCAAAAAGGTGCGAGTAGTGATGTTACGTCTGACACCGACGCTCCGAAGCTTGCTTCAAACTCGAACGGTCCTCGCAATGAACCACTGCTTCGGAGCTTGTATCATTACGTCACTAGTCACGTGAAAATGACGTCTGAAGCAAACACACTGCTTCACTCCTGTAGTGAACCACCTGACTGCTTTGACAGACGAATACAGTGTTGACAGGTTTGAAACCTGGCGGCTGTATTTCTTATAAAAGTGAAGCCAAACCATGGCAACACCGTGGGTTGTAGTAGTCGGTGTTTGGATTGGCGTTATTGTTGAGGAGAGTGGATTGAATTTATTTCAGTGTTTTGATGGAGCCAGCGAGAAAGAGAAGTCGTTCCCAAGTTTGGGAACACTTTAAACTTATTTCCCCGATTAAGGTTTGTTCATTGACATTTCTGCATACAAATATTTTTACAAATGTAGTGAATGATATGGAGCACTACAGTACAATGGATTGTTTTTACATCATATGTGCTTACATCTGCACACATCTGTTTAACTCTGCATTTACTGAATGAGCACTGTGCTGCTTCACACTGACTGCAATTTTAACAATTTTAACTTAAGCCAGTTTTATTTCTGTGTGAATGTTGTTAAACACATTTTAAACGAAAAGATTTTCTTTCAATTGTTATTTTAAATTCTCATTCATTTTTATTATTTGTGATTTTAAGGGCTTTTTTTCTCTTAGATTGTTTTCTAATTTCTGTGTATGAAATGTGATATAAATATACTGTCTAAACTGTTTTTGTGTACTCCTGCATCATCTGTTCCATGCGAGAGGATATTCTCTAAAGCTGGTGAAATTGTTTAAAAAAAAGAAATCGCGTTTCACCAAAGACTGTGGAGAAAATAATATTTCTGAATAAAAACCATACCATTTAATGAACACTTTGTCTAAGCATTTTGCATGTACCCAAAGCACACCCTCTGCCACATTTTTTATTATTATTATTATTAATGAGAGAACATATGAAGATATGTTACATAAAAACATGCATCAAAGACAGACACTTCAAAAACCCTCTGCTACATTATACAAGTACAACCAGTTACACAAGCACATCCTTTTCAACATACAGAAATATCAGTCCCACCAGTTAACAAGTTATAGAGTTCTGCTTCCCACAGCTAAACAAGATAAAGCTTTCACACATGATACTGCCCTGCCAAAAAAAAACCTATAGAAACCATTACAGAAATTCTTGGTTTTCATGGGCTTTTTATTGGTTGTAATGGGAATTATAGTGGTCTCTGTGGGTCTCTACTGATATGTGTTGGGTTCTATTGGTGGGGGCATTAAATCCTAATGGAATATGTCCCAAACACACTACAAAAAAAAAAAAAAAAAAATCTGTAGTGGTTTAAATGGTAAATGGCAATGGTTCCTATTGGTATTTTAATAGAAACCATTAGAATTTCTGTGATGGTTTCCAACTTTTTTTTAAGCTGGTCTGATCTTCTGTACTTGTGTAAAGAAATAATTACACACACACATCATGCTTAATGTTTTATTATCAAGGTGAACACATGAAATTCATCAGTATCTGTAAAATTCACCTACATAAATGAGTTTCACAGCACTAACACTGTTTCAGCTTTGATCGCCTCGGTAAACACGTAATAAACGGGGCGTTAACATATAGGCCTACTTGCATTTTATGGTTGTCAGCTTTGTTGCATTACATTTACTTCACCAGGAGATGGTGCTGCAATTTATATCTGAATGAAGCTTCGAGTAATGAACCATTTTCGACACAATTGTATCAGAAAGCAATAATGCTTCGAAACGCTTCATTTGGCCATCACTAGGTGCGAGGACTCAAGTGCAGAGAAATGAAGTTTAATTATAAAAGAAACACTAAACACAAAACAAAACCCACGAGGGGGAAAACATAACTTAATAAATACAAAACCAAAACAGAACATAAACTTTCAGGAGGATCACAGGGAACAGGAACATAAGACAACGTAACAACACAGACTGCAAACAAGAGGGGACTTATAAGGGGAAACTAATCAGGAGGGAACAGGTGGATGAACTCAAACAATAATCAGATAACAAGGGGGAGGGATCAGACAATGACATGAACACATGGCCCAACATAACAAAACACCCATGTGTAGCACAAGACAGGACAGTCATGTGACACCCGGTGCCTTTAGGTAACTAAAGGCACCGGGGTTGCGGTGCCATCGGCTTGGGCCCGTTATTATTATTTTATGCAGCACTACAGCCTATGCCTACAAGGCACAACAAACCTGGTGTTCATTATATATATATATATATATATATATATATATTATAACTGTCCCAGCTAATTTAAACCAGGCCTGTTACAGAAGAATGAGGGGGGAATCAATTTTGCACTCTATCCTACTCGATTCTGTGTTCAGGGTATACATGTATCAACAAAAGACAACAAAGGAAAATCTTTTCATAGCATATATTGAATTTTTTACATGAACAGTGCACCATAAACACCAAACAAACAAACTCAAACATTAAATAAATCACATAAAAAGTAATGGTGTGAGTGGATGAGTGTGAAATGTCCCAAAAAGATGTTGACGAATAATGGAGTTGATCAAGTGAGCAGTCTTTAGAATGAACAGTCTTATCTGCAAATGGTAGGTATTGATGAAAGAAAGTATTTGTTCCTCTGGTTGTAGTCAGGGAGTCTTTGAATACAATCCTTGGGCAGTTGCTTTGTCCTAAGCACCCAAGCAAACTCTCAATCCAGCCCTCAAGGCAATGCAAGTTCCAAGTAATACAAAATCCTAGCTGAGCAGCAAACAAAATGTTTCTCAAGCCAGGATTAAAGAAGAGAACAGCCATTAACCATGTGGTTACTCATACTGAAGCTACCTCTTACTCTTCTGCTTCCTCTTTTATACACAAGGTATAGATGCTACTGGTGCCCCCTAGTGGATGGGATGGACATAGCATTGACCAGAAGGACAAGTAAATAATGTGACAGACAGTGACTGTTACAATATATATATATATAAAATATAACCAAAAAAATATATAACGGCAAAACCAAAACAAATAGTGTTCCAACCAATCACAGACAAGGGGGAGGGTGTTGTGAGGTTTTGTGCCAGCTTCTTCTTCACCTCCGACTTTGCGTACAGCCGTGCACAAGCACAAAACCTCACAACACCCTCCCCCTTGTCGGTGATTGGTTGGAACACTATTTGTTTTGGTTTTGAGTGGTTGGTGAAACCAATTGTTTTTGTGTGCAGATCTAAGAGCCTAGGCTGCCTACAGAGACGCATTTTTTTGACCGCATGCTTATGGGGCGGGCAGCTAGCTAATCGTTAGGAAAGATTAGATGAATGTGATCTTTTTTTGTTGGCCCTGAAATCACTGATACAACCTTTAATCAACCAATATGATTATGGTTGTCTAAATATAAATGTGCGTAGTGGTCCAATTTGAATTATGATATGCAACTCTACATAGGAGCACTCTCTACAAAGCGATGCAGGGGGATCTGCCTGATCCTGATGTCCTGAGGGTGGCGGAAGCTTATGAAGGCTTTCCATCGGACATAGCACCTCTCATTACCACCATGTCCATCAGTGTTGATGTCCCGTTGGTTGAGTCAGCTCTGGGAAAAGTTCAGGAGGGCAGCCCGATTTCGTACCAGCAGCCAGTGCCAGTCAGCCGCATTATTCTTCTTCACACTGGTGCTCCTCCACCCCCACCTCTGCCTTTAGATGGCTACAAACTGGAGCCCACTACATGCCAGTTTGTGTGCAGTCTCCACCAGCAGCTGCATCTGCAATCTCTGCAGACTTCCTTGGATACAGCAAGGAAAATAGAAGAATCAACAAGGGAGCAGAGTATGTCCACAGAGTGGCACCAAGTCAGAAGGATGAGAGTAACATCATCTCACTTCAGGGAGGTATGTCATGTTCGCAGTCAGAGTTCAGCGGAACAGCTTGTTGAAAGAATGATTAGGGGAGTGGCACAAACGGCATTGATGAAAAGAGGTCTGGCATTGGAGCCACTTGCCATTCAAGAATATTGCAAAGCAAAGAACACTAACTACTGGCCATGTGGCTTCGTTGTACACCCCGATGCCCCCTGGTTAGGGTCTTCCCCTGATGGGGTTGTTTTCGACCCAACAGAGAACCCACCCTTTGGCCTGGTGGAAGTGAAATGCCCCAAGTTATGTTGACTGTAAATACCTAAAACTTCACAATGGCACCATGAATCTAAAAAAGCAACACGGTTATTACTGGCAGGTGCAAGGACAACTCCTGCTAACAGGTATGGACTGGTGTGATTTCGTTGTTTGTGCAGAGGAGGATATGATCAGTCAAAGGATCTACAGGGACCCAGAAGTTGCTGCTGTCATCAGGGAGAGGGGAGATTATTTCTATTTCTACTTTTATTTATCATCTTGCATGAAAATTTAAAATCAACCCACCTTACAAAACATGTGTTTGTTTGAAAATCAATGTTAATGTAAATAGTTATCTTTAAGAAATGCACATGTATGTACATAAACAACAAACCTATACAAGGTACCTTTTGTTATTATGAATTCAGTGTTAGTAGTTATTAGATTAGATTAGATTAGATTCAACTTTATTGTCATTTAGCAGAGTACAGGTACAGAGCCAATGAAATGCAGTTGACATCCAACCAGAAGTGCAAAGAAGCATTAAAGTACTGTTGAGTACTGTATAATGTGCAGTTATGTGGACTAGTTATCTACAAACTAATAACTCATACAAAATGTCAAAGGTTGCACCACAATGTTTATTTACATAGTTTACATAATTCATCATTACAAATATATACAAGGAGCCATGTTATTGTTGAGTGTAGTATGACAGCTTGTGTATTTGTATAATAAATGTCTGAATTAACTGAATTAATTAATAAATGTCTTTATTTGTGTTCCTCCTGGCAGTGTAAAAGACAATAAATGACAAATGTAAACATTATGTCAATATTTCAGACAATTTTCTTAAAGGTATATCACAAGATACAAAAAAACAAACAGCATAGTAAATGACTAAATATATAAGCAGTATATGGAAGCTCATAGAGAAAAATACAGTCACATGCCAGTCTAGATTTTCACTGTTGAGTTGCCCATGCCTTGACAAGGGGTCCATTTTGGTAGTTTACCAAGAAGCAAGCCACACTGAACAGTTGATCAATACTCCCACACACAGATAAGGGAATAACTTTTTCAAACAGTTTATTCTCTTTAATTCTCCGGATACACCTTTCAACGTGAACCCACACACGGGCGATGGACTGTGTTTGTTCAACATCCTGTTTACTCATCTGAGTTTTCTTTGAAAGAAAAGCAGGCTGGTAAACTTTGCAGGGTACAAGACCATCCACAAGAAACCCCTTGTCTACCATAATTGCCATGTCAGCTGTGAGTAATTTTGTAATCCCTGAAATTCAGAAAATTTCCCTATCACTCATAGAACCTGCATAGAGTGGAGAGACAAAGGTGATGGGACTGTTTTCTCTGTTTTCCTAAAGGCGCCGGCTGGCGGTGGCACGGGTGCGAGGGCCCTTTTCATCGCTGCTTGCAGCTTTAATGTTGTTGTTGTTTTTTGTTGTTTTTTACAGGGACCAGATGCCACTGATGAGTCCTGCTAACTTCAACATACACATGAGTCTCTGTACATGAACATGGTAAAGTGAAAAATCAAACACCTTGGAAATGATAGGTGTACATTTCAGGAATGGCACAAAGGTGTGTGATTGTTCAAATCTGTGTCTTTAGATCAGTGTGTTAAATAATGTGCTTTTTTGTCATTTGTTGCGTACCTTTGGATTATGGTGTGTTGTAAATAAATCCAAACAATCAAAAAGCCATTCTTTTTTAAATCTCCTCATTCTTTGTGCAAGGTTGCTCAGAATGATAGGGCCTGATAGCACCTAATAGGGCCATTAAGGTAGGGTCTTAGTCTTTCTCAGGTGTGAAAGCCATCAATATTAATTATGTGTTCACGCCTCCTCGCATAAAGCTTTCTTACACAAAACATGTCTTACAAATTTTAAATCGATATATTGTTTTATCTGAATGAGTTGTCAGGATGATTTTCACATAGTTTTGGAGCAAATATTCTAGGCTTCGTGATACAATTTTCAAAAGTCGTGTGATATAATCAGTATGGGTTTCATGGCCTTATTTCAGTGACAATTGTTTTAGTTTTTTTTCACAAACCACGCATAAATGTCATTATCTCAAAACTACAAGCTTTTACATACATGCTGCTGATATACTATTGTAGCAGAGTTTGTGCTAAATACAGTGTAATCAGACTTTAGCCATGAAAATGTCACAAGTAATAGAAATAATAACAAATGTCAGAGCATGTCAGAACACCTCCAGGGCCCAGAAAACACCTCAGACCCCAGAGGGTTAAGACTAAACAAATCATATTTCTTTTAGAATATCTTTCTGCTATGTCTACGAAACATCGACATGAAAGATGAGTATTACACGACAAACTCGTCGAACTATTACACTTATAGAGGTGCATTTCACAGCACAGTCATAGATACCAGGGTTCCAGACTGCGACCATTTTTTGAGAATGTGCGAGTAAAAATTTTATGTGGTCGCATTTGTGCGAGTGCATGGTCATGTAGCCTACTACTCAGTTAAATTCACGCATGAATTTTCCTGCATTGAACTTGTTTTAGCGCCCGCCAAAGTGAATTTTTGTCCCGCCAAAGTCTTATTTGATTGGTGAGTAATGTAGATGAATTTCTGCGCTTGTGACAGGGCGCATGTTTAACTGAAAGAACGAGCAGAGAGAGAGAAAGCCGGCCGCACGCGCACTCTCTCTCTTCACCGTCTCCAAACTAAGCGCTGTCTTGCTCTCTCTCCCTAAAACATATTAATAAAAACAAATCGACACGGTGGTAAAGGAAGACCAAAGTTTCATGTGGAGCATTCAGAGATTTTTTTTTTCCTGAATTACCGCTGGGTGTGAATTGTGCTTAATAAGTTGCCTTAGCTTCTCTGAAAAGCGTTCCGGACATTCAGCTGACATAAAACAACACTTTAATTAAACGAAAAAAACTATCCAGTGATGAAATGTTTTCTGTGTTGACAGAAATCTTGGATGTCCATGTCCTAACTGCTGGGATAATCACACAATGACACATGACACGTCCAATTCGCGAACTAATGACTCCTTTGAACCGATTAATTTTAATGAATGGTTAAAACAACTGATCTTTCCAACCGTGAACTCAGGAGACGTCTGAATCGGTGTATAACTAATCAGTAACACTTTACAATAAGGTTCTAATTATTACATAAATTACATAAAAAAGTACAGTTTGCTTCTCAAGCTTACGCTTTAAAATAAATAAAACCACTTTTTTTTTGAAAAGCATATGACTACATTTTTCCACACAGTGCTATCAAGAATCGATAAGAGAATCGTTAAAGAATCGGATCGATAAGCAGAATCGTCAGTGGCAGTGATATTGATAAAATCTTATCAATTCCCATCCCTATGTGAAGACAGTAAAATTATAATCAAACATTAAAGAACATACATGTTTTTTTAATAGTTTTTTTGAGAGTTAAAAGAGTAAAACATTTTGCTAACATGAGGTCTTGTGTCACTGTCAGTCTTTTTACATCAGTGCAAAACTAGGGTATGCAGATTAAGACCACTATTCATCAGCATGCATTGATTAATCCCATGGCATGTAGAAAAAAAAGAAAAGAAAAGTGTGACCAAATCATATGCTGGTGCGACCAACTGAGAAAGTTGGTAGCACCAGTGCAACCAGTGGAAAAGTTAGTCTGGAGCCCTGGATACACAGTTATTTTGTGTATGTCGCTAAACAACAGCTAAGCTAATGAATTACAGTTGATAAGTGGTATTTTTACGTGAAAGGTGGGGGTGATTCATTTTTTATTCTGGCACCACCAATACTTTGACACCCAAGTTTTAGGCATCAGTCTTTTAGGCCCGATCCAGAAAACAGACGTTTTGTTTTATGTCTTAAAGGGATAGTTCACTTTGAAATTTAATTTTGGTATGTTTTAGCTTACCTCAAGGGCATCCAAGATGTAGGTGTCTTTTTTTCCGCAGTAGTTTCAATTTTGATATTTTTAGGTCAAACGGTTCTTGTCTGTCAGTCATATAATGCAGGTCTATGGTCACTGTCTCAAAGAGAATGCACAGAGTCCAAATTAAAACAATTCCCCATCGTCCAAATTAAACAATTCCCCATCGTAAGTACACATTGATGGCCCAAGACACGAAACGAGCTGTTTGTGTGAGAAAACGAACAGTATTTATATCGTTTTTACCTCTTGTACACAGCCACATCCAAGTGATCTGACAGCGCGGGCGGGTATAGATCTATACAATAGAAGTCGCCTTGACTACGGCAGTTCATTGGAACGAAACCGTAGCCAATGCGACATCTAGTAACTTTTTATTCTAACTTTAAAGCTAGATTATCCTTTGAAAAGTGTAATACAGTATTTGATTTTGGGGAAAAATCTGGAAAACTACTTTACACATGCAGTGTTTTCGTCAATTGACCTATGAAGGCCTCTCATGTGTAGATTCACTCGGTTAAAAAATGGTATTTTGTAATTTAAACATCTGAAATTAAAGGTACAGTAGTTTTTAAATGTATTTTATTAGCTAAAATCATTGTCTTTATTCATAAATATGTCCTCATTGGCAACAAATCATTACAGTAATTTTCTAAAATATAAATAGAAGATTCAAATGTATTTAATTTAAACAATCTTTCATTTTAAATAGATCATATTTAAACTTTTACGATTATGCTTTGAAATAAATTTAGTACGAACAAAACTTTGGCTCTGGAAAGGCGTTAGCAGACTAACGTTACATACGCTGTGATATGATGCACAGAGGCTAATCTGGTCTGTCACCCTATATCCTGAAGCTATCATTAACCCTCTGAGGTCGAGAAACGCGCCGACGCGTTTTGCTGGATTTTTTTCACATAGCAGCAACATAAACTTAAATTACTCCGTCATTTATGGTTATACAGAAAAAAGAAATATAAAAAAATAATCTGTGATATTTCTACTTTTGTATGTGTCCACTCACAATCAAATCAAAACATTGTGCTTTTGTAAAATAAAGAAAATAAACAGGGTGTGCGTTCTGCCTCTCCGTCGCGGTGAACTTTTTTTTCTTGAGCACATCTATAAACTGAAACAAAACTCAGCGGATACTTCTCACACATTTATGAGCCATATACCTTTATACACATTTAAGTGTGTACTTTTAAATGATCGGATTCAAACTGAAAACAAATATTCTCTGTTTAAGTAATTTGTATAAAACCAACAGGATGTCCAGTATCTCAAACGCTTGCTAATTACTTTTTAATTCGACACGCGTAAAAGAGATTCACATGCAAATCTCCACATGGGACGCGAACGCCCTCGTTACCTCAAACACAAAACACCAAAAAACTTCACAAGTCTCTGCTTTTCGTCGAGTTTGGAAGACACGTCTGAGCTTACATTGGATTTACCTCAGAAGAAGAAGAACGCGATTTGAAGACAAGAAAGATGTAAGGTAAGAAATTCTTACTTATTAGTTTATGGTATTGTTGCATAAACTTCACATTGCAGTTGAACTGTTGCCAGATATATGGTGAATATTATACTATTTAGACCCGTGTTTCCTGTTAAATACTGTTTGTGGATATCTGCTCAAACATAGATATGTATAACCATAATGTTTAATATTTTGGAGCGCGATGGCGTTTGAATGTATCATATTTTGGAGCGCGCTGTGGGTTTGAGTATCATATTTTGGAGCGCGCTGTGGGTTTGAATGTATCATATTTTGGAGCGCGATTGCGTTTGAAAGGAAAAATGCACCAAACATTAGGCTTTATGTTTTTACTATTATCTCACTTCATATCATCATAACGAATGGAAACATTTGAAGTAACACATGATAATCAATATATTTTTCTCTAGCGTAGTTGTTCTTGAAATCTTTTGGAAGATTTAATTTATTGTTATTATTATTTCATGCAGCACTGCGTAGCCTATGCCTACAAGGCACAACAAACCTGGTGTTCATTATATATTGTTGGAAACGTGTGTGTGTGTGTGTGTGTGTGTGTGTATTCTGTGAATTTTAAAAAGAAATTTTAACCAGAAAAATCTAAAATCTATTCCCAAATCGTGCAGCCCTATAGTTTCTCTTGATATCAGTATGTTCACAGTTTTTTCTTTTTTTTTTTCTTTCAGGGACCAGATGCAACTGAGTCCTGCTGACTTCAACATTCACATGAGTCTCTGTACATGAACATGGTAAAGTGAAAATCAAACACCTTGGAAATGAAAGGTATGTACAATGTTTTTAGGAATGGCACAAAGGTCTCTGTCTTTGGATCATTGTTTTCAATGTGCTCTTTTGTCATTTGTATTTTTGGATTGTGTTGTGTTGTAAATAAATCCAAACAATCTAAAAGCCATTCTTTTTTAAATCTCCTCATTCTTTGTGCAAGGTTGCTCTGAATCGCCTGATCGCTCCTAATAGGGCAGTTAGGGGAGTGTCTTTGTCTTTCTCAGGTGTTAAAAGCTTACATATTAATGAGATGATCACGCCTCTTCGCATATGGCTTTGTCACACAAAACACGTCTTAGAAATTTTAAATCAATATATTGTCTTATCTGAATGAGCAGTCAGGGTGATTTTCACATAGTTTTGGAGCAAATATTCTAGGCTATGTCATACAATTTTCAAAAGTCTTGTGAAGAAATAATCAGTATGGGTTTCATGGCCTTATTTCAGTGAGAATTTTTTTTTGTATTTTCACAAACCACGCATAAATGTCATTATCTCAAAACTACAAACTTTTACATACATGCTGCTGATATATTATTGTAGCAGAGTTTGTGCTGAATACAGTGTAATTAGACTTTAGCCATGAAAATGTCACTAGTAACAGAAAAAAACACAAATGTCAGAGCATGTCAGAACACCTCCAGAGCCCAGAAAACAGCTCAGACCTCAGAGGGTTAATGATGGTCAAGGAACTTCTTTCTCAGAAGACACAGCGCTGATCGGAAGGGCCTTATAAGCAGCCTATCAATGGGGACCGCCTGAGGGTTCACAGTTTCTAAATGTTTTCATTGTTGCTCTCTCTCTGAAGATAGGCCTATGTGGTAATTTTCTCACAGAGACAACTTAAGGAATTATTAAACATTTCACATGTGTGAGATGACATGTAGGCACTTCAAATTTCTAATTATTTTACATACCCCTGATAAATAAAAAATATACTTTAAGTTCAAGTCAAGTTTTTTCCACAGACCATCGATGTAGAATATTTGTTTTTATTAAGACTTTAAATAATTAATTTAATTTAATTTAAAACATCTTTTATTTTTAAAAGATATACTTTTAAGATCATACTTTGAAATAATTTTAGCACTACCAAAACATTCACAATGTCTCATGACTGTCAAACGCTGGTGTGAGAGGGAAACACTCAGGTTCTTTTGTATTTAACTTACGGCATTTTTGTGAACCCATTCATACGTGGTAAGTTAGGAGCTTCTTAAACTCAAAAAAATGTAAGATGATTTTATTTATTGTTTATCTAAAACTAAAATAATTGGTTCAGTAGATTTTTAGCAAGATATTTATTTTATATTATAATCATTTCATTTATATTATTTTAACCCTCTGGGGTCTGATGTGTTTTTGGGGCCCTTGGGATGTTTTGACATGCCCTGACATTTGTGCTTTTTTCAGTTATTTATAAACATGTTAATGGCAAAGGTGTAAATTCACTCTATATAGCACAAACAGGGCTACCATAATATGTGAGCAACATGTATGTAGATGTTTGTATTTTTAAGAGAATAATGTTTATGCGTGGTTACTGAAAAAAACAAAAAATGAAAGTTGCTGAAATAAGACCACAAAACTCAAACTAAATATGTGTCCACAAGACTTTTGACTAATGGATGTTGTCGCTTCGAGTTCTGGCTTCAAAATTATGTGAAAATAGTATTGCTTTATCGTTCACATAAAACAATACATTGATTTAAATTGTGTAAGACAGGTTTTGCTTGGAAAGCCAATATGCGAGGGGGGCGTGAAGGAGGAGTGGTTTACACCTGAGAATACAATGTCCCACCCATTATGCGTAATGACTTGCATAATGAGCCATTCATTCAGGTGTGACACTGACTGAGCCACAAGAATGAATGCAAGGACAAAAGATATATTTAGAAGAAGACTTATATTGACCATTTAAGATTTTGCTTACATCTATCTTGTAAATATGTTTTGCTATTTTATTAAAAAGGTTACAATTAGAACAATAATTACAGTGTACTCTTTCTTTGTAAAAAAATGATTATAGGCCTACATTTTATCATATGTATTCATTAGTTTGAATATAGCCAACATTGGAACAGCTAACATCTTAGTGGATGACTTTATTTTTGACAAAAATAGTATTTTATATATATATATATATATATAAGAACATATGAGCAGAAATTGCTAAACAAAAGCTTATTTGATGTGGCAGTATATTCTACAGTAAAAACTGTACCCAAATCTAGTCAACAAAATGTTGTCTTTCATATTTCGCCTGACTGTAACGTTGTTTTTATGAAATATTAGGGCATATAAATGTTAATTTGCAGTTTAATACGTTGCTTATACAAAGCCATTTTATTTCAACATATTTCAGTTGATTTTTACTCATCTCAGTATAGCAATATAGTTTGGTAAAAGCTAAACTAGTAAATGTGTTCATGTAAAAATAACATTTACCAATGTAAGTGCAAGTGTGCGCTGTTGTTTACAGCTGTAGTAGGCTAAACATCTGTGCTGTTCATTCATTCACACACAGACACGCGATTCATATTTAAACAGTCCTTTTGCAGTTTACCAACACTATTGCATATCGCGATTAGAACAAAGCACTTAAGAATAAAAAACTTACCACAGTCCTCTGAATAGCTGGATCCGTTGTTCCTCGATGTGAAACTAAATTATTCCTAAGTATTATTCCTCTCAGCAAAACAAGACGACATAAAGTGCATGAGTCGCGGTGTGTGTTATCCAGCTGATGTGGGCGTTCACAGGTTTGCGTGTATTGCCTCAGTCATTTGCGTTTGAATAGCACGCGCTCTCCGTGGGCGGGGTCGCATTAAAGTTAATGAGCTGAGATGAGAACGGCTGACATCTCTCTCTTTTCATACAGATTACATTAACTGAGAGTATTTTTTTTTTATATAATTTACTTAATTTAAAAGAAGAGAATTCAAGCTTTATGCCTGTGTGCCTGTATGCTTGTTTGACTGAGTATTCGCTGAGTTATAGTTCATTTTCGGACGCGTTTCAGAATGGACTACACTGACAGAGAGAAGGCAGAACTCGCATCATGTTTATTTTTCTTTATTTGGCAAAAAGCACAACACGTTGTTTTTATTGTGAGTATACACAAAAAAAAATACACACTTAACAGGATTGATTGATGTACAACACAAGCATGTAATATCAAAATCAACAGAGTATTTTGAATCTCTTTCGCACTGATAAGGAAAAAAACAAGCAGATCACGCCGGCATGAGTGCCGACCCCAGGGGGTTAAAGAACTGAATGTTTTTCATCTTTAGTTAGTGTGAGATATACAACATTATTATAAAATCTCTTTTTCTCACTTCCACTGAGCCCCCGCAATCCCCCTGCACTCTGGAACGTGGAGGGTGGGAGGGAGGGAAGTCCATGCTGATGCCTGTGACACACATCCTGATATATATATAACCCACCATTATATCAAAGTTCATATATTAATCAATGGTAACCCTTATACTCACAAGATCATAAATATTACCAATTTTCATCAATGGAAACCCTTATTCTCACAAGGTGTTACATCCCGTAAGGTCCTGTATCCTTTATTATTTAAAATGGTAGTTTTTGAGTTACAGGCGTTTGTGTCCGACCCGTCGGTAAGACAGTTAGATAAGTGTAAGAAGAGAGATCTGCATTTAATTGCAGAGCATTACAGTATAGTGGTGTCATCCTCACTCCGTAAAGATCAACTCAAGGCTGCTGTTCTAGAAGGTCTGGTCGGTCAGGGAGTGCTGATAGCACATGGGCCGGAGAGCAGCTCATATACTGAAGGGGCAGATGAAGGGGAGGAGGGCCAGGCAGTTAATGTTACCCCAGCGCAGCAACATGAGGGAACGGTGGGGAAACCTGTTACTCTGCCACAATTTGTTCCTTTCTCCTCAGAATCTTCTCCTGGTTCGAAGTTAGATGTGCGACTGAAGTTGCGCCTGCAGCGTCTTCAGATGGAAAGAGAGGAGCGAGAACGGGAGTTTCAGCTTCGTCGTGAACTGGAGTTGAGAAAACTTGAGGCGGAGACCGCTGTAAAGATGCGCCAGGTAGAACTCCAGGCAAGGTCGGGAGGCCAGAAGGTCGCTCCTGGGGGTGAGCATTCCCACGGCAGAACCATCACTTCCGGTTTTGATGTGAGTAAGAACATTTCGTTAGTTCCAGTTTTCCGCGAGTCAGAAGTTGAGGTGTATTTTGGCGTTTTCTAACGTATTTAGCAGCTGCGTTGCAGTGGCCTGAAGATGTGTGGGCAATCTTACTGCAGTGTCGTTTGACAGGTAAAGCTCAGGAAGCATGCTCGGCTTTGTCAGTGGAAGATGAGCTGAGCTATGAGAAAGTGAAAGGCGCTATTCTCCGTGCTTATGAGTTGGTGCCGGAGGCATATAGACAACGTTTCCGAAGCCTTCGAAAAACCACTGAACAAACCTATGTCGATCTGGCTCGGGAGAAAGAACACCGTTTGACAGATGACAACAAACAAAGCCAACGATTTTACCTCTTTGATGGAGTTAGTGCTGTTGGAGGAGTTTAAAAATTGTCTGCCTGAACGAACGGCCGTCTATATGAACGAGCAGAAGGTTACCAATCTTCAACAGGCTGCTATATTGGCAGATGAATTCACGTTAACCCATAAGACCTGGTTTTCAAGGCGTGTTTCTTTCCCACCAGAGTCTTCTCAGAAGCCAGCGCCTGCCACACCGACTGGAAAGGTTCATGACAGCGGCAACGCTACCACTAATTCCAAGATAGAGAAATTGTGTTTCTTTTGCCGTAAGCCTGACCACTTGGTAGCTGACTTTGATGCTTGTAGGAGACATAAGGGGGCGGATCGGAAGCATCCGAAAGGGGTGGGGTTAATCCGAACTTCCCTGGTGCCGCCCCAGGTTTCCCCGGTTCGTAGTGAACCAGATGTGTGTTTTAGACCATTTGTTTCTGACGGTTTTGTTTCACTTACAGGAGAGCCTGGTGATGGGCGCCCTGTGAGAGTGCTGCGAGATACTGCATGTTCGCAGTCGCTGCTACTTGCTAACGTTCTTTCCGTGGGAGACCGGTCGGACGTCAGAGCAATAGTAAGGGGAATAGGGATGGGCTTTGTGCCGGCTCCTTTACACCGCATACACATAAACACTGATTTAGTGACAGGTTATTTCACGGTTGGGGTCAGGCCCAGTTTTCCAATTGAGGATATTGACCTTATTATGGGGAACGATATTGCAGGTGGGAAAGTGTATCCGGTTCCAAAAGTGGTGGATGTTCCCATTCCCATGTCTGAGCAGGATGTAGTGTTTACTAGTGATCCGCGGATTTTTGTAGCCAATGTTACAACGAGAGCGCAGGCTAGACAGCAAGCCCAGGGGGTGGACCTGTCGGACACTTGGTTTTCTACTGCTTCTTCCGAGGAGGGTAAGCCCTCCGGTAGTGACTCTGTAGGTGGTGACCCTACTGTTTCGGAGGGGGTAGTGGGCGGGGAGGTGACGGGACTAGGTGAGTCTAAGTTCACAGAACCTCAGCCACTAAATAGGGAGGGTCTCATTAAGGCACAGATGAGGGATCCTTCCCTAGCTAAGTGTTTTGCCTCAGCGGTTGAGAAGTCCAGCTGTTCCATTGAGCATAAATTTTTTGTGGAAAATGGGGTGCTAATGCGCAGATGGAGTCCTCGGATAGATAGCGCAGGTGAAGGTTTGGATAATGAGTGGAGTGTGACTTATCAAGTGGTGGCCCCGGTTGACGACACATACTGTCTTTGGCACATGAGAATGTGTGGTCAGGGCACTTGGGGGTTGGAAAAACCTACCATCGAGTACTTCAACAATTCTTCTGGCCCGGTTTAAAATCTAGCGTAGTACACTTTTGCAGAACTTGTCACACTTGCCATATGGTGGGCAAGCCAAACCAGCCTGTGCCACCTGCTCCGTTACAGCCCATCCCCGCAGTTGGCAAACTGTTCGAACATGTTTTAGTCGATTGTGTGGGGCCTCTGCCTAAGACCAAATCGGGTAACCAATTCTTGCTGACTATGATGTGTGCTGCCACCCGTTTTCCTGAGGCTATCCCGCTGCGTAAAGTTACCGTTGCCACGGTTGTAAAAACATTGCTAACGTTTTTTACCTCTTACGGTCTCCCTAAGGTCTTGCAGACAGATCAGGGAACTAACTTCCTTTCAAAGATGTTTAAGGAAAACTTGAAATCATTAGGTATCTCCCATTTTCATCCATGGAGACCCCTTTTCTCTGCCTTTATAACCGGGCCAAAGTTAAAATAGGCATCAATGAATCCCTTATACACACAAGGTCATAAATATCCCCATTAATCAACGGTCATAGGTCATTTCCAAACCCCGGAAGATACAAGGTGACAATGTCAGCGAGAGGGCAAGGTCACCGCTAGGGCAGGTCAACACTAGGGCACGGTCAGGGCAAGGGCAAAGGTCAACCCCATTAATCAATTAGAGAGGCCATCAATCATTTTGACATATGCCGTATCCTATTACTACTTGAACTGTCCTCACTGCCATCTACAGCGACACCTGCGGTGGTCAATTTGTCCTCAACATCAGCTGCACTGTCCTCACTGCCATCTACAGCGACACCTGCGGTGGCTTCTCTGTCCACAACGTCAGGTTCACATTTGCCAAAAAGGCAAAATGTGATTAAATGGCCACATTGTTCCGTCACTGTGCTAAAAAAGAACTTGATAATCCACATAAACAGAAAACATACTGACCATTCGAAAGCATCAGCGTCTACAGCGACACCTGCGGTGGTTAATTTGTCCTCAACATCAGCTGCACCATCCTCACTGCCATCTACAGCGACACCTGCGGTGGTCAATTTGTCCTCAACATCAGCTGCACTGTCCTCACTGCCATCTACAGCGACACCTGCAGTGGCTTCTCTGTCCACAACGTCAGGTTTACATTTGCCAAAAAGGCAAAATGTGATTAAATGCCCACATCGTTCCGTCACTGTGCTAAAAAAGAACTTGATAATCCACATTAACAGAAAACATACTGACCATTCGAAAGATATTACAATGCACTTGCATCTTTCCAGTGTGTCTGTTGATCCCTCAAATGGACTGTCAGCAGTTCAAAGAAGTGTTCATGGTTTCATTATACCAGTTCATGTTCAGAGGAAGACGTGGGGCAAAGCTCATTATGTTAGATGTGAGTTGGAGGAGTGTCGCCAGTACCAGCTACTTGCTCACCGGAGTGGAAACACGTTTAGTCTCTGTGAACACCTTCGTTCACTGGATTATTGTTTTGAGAGAGCATTTGAGGAGCACCTGGAACCAAGAATACTTGATGAGATGGTCGAGCTTAAATTCATAGGAGAGTCAAAGAAGGCAGTTTGTTTGAAAAGACAAAAAATAGCTCAGACAGCTCATGCTCCATTTTCAGTGTTGTGGCATTAGGTGAATCTCAAAAGCAAATCACTCTCTCCATACATGAGCCTACTGTTCATCACTATAATCGCCTTGGGAGAATAATGGTAACATACAATTCAACTGCAAGTACTTGGCACTGCCCATGTGCAAAGCCACGAATGTCTTGCCCTCACAAAAACATAGCCAAATGGCACTTATTCCAAACAAATAAGAACTTGTTCACAACACACAAAGATTCTAAATCAAGTGACGCCTTGGGTCTCCAGCCCTCAGAAGAGCACATCTTCACTTCCCCAATTGACCTTAAAAGCACTGTGGAATATATATATATATATATATATATATATATATATATTAGGGTTGTAACGATTCGTTTTAACAACGATTCGATTCGATTCACGATTCATGGTTGTCGATACGATTCAAGGTCGATATTGGTTCATTTAGAACGATACGATCCGAAACGATTCAGTGACTTGAAATCGATTCAGTGACTTTTTATCCAAAAATTATTGTAAGTGAATCAGGTATCAATTAACTATGGATATAAACAAACAAGTAAAACACAAATTAATGTCAAATGCATTCACATTTTATTTTAATAGGTAGGACTGAACGATTATGACAAAAATGATAATTGTTGATTATTCCCTTGAAATTGTAATTGTGATTATTAATTACGATTATCACAACATTGAATGATATTTTGAATAGTTTGGCTATGGGACCCACATTTCCCCATGGTCATCAAGCCACGACCCACCTTTTTAGGAATTATATAAGCCTATTATAATACATTTGTTTACACAAAAATTGTTGACACACAAGTTCTGTCCCCCTTTACTTAACAAAAAAAAAAGTAAGAATATGACAAATACTGATAGACAGTAGGCACTGCGAGGTTAAGCTATTAAATAGCAGTCCCAAACTAGTTTTTGTTAATACAATCTTGGTATGAGCCACCACAGTCATATAAAAATATACAAAATAACCAGTAAGTGGCATTTTGTTATGGAAACAAACAACAATTAGGCTACCATGGTGATACACAATACTTAGAAGCACTGGTAAAGAAACATGGAAACTGCTCCTGATAAATAGCAACACAAGTACCAATAACGTAATTTATTGGTATTTTACTTTTATTTCCTAACTTACTAATTTACGACGTTGCATTCTCGTATGACTTTAGTGAAGTGATACAGCACGCTCCGCCGCATTTGCGGGTGCAGTTGAAGAGTGCGCGCTCCTGCAGTAGCCTATAGCGGCTGAGAGGACAGGGAAGTCCGTTTTTCTGAGGTGAGAGACTTTGCGCTGCTTGACTGTTGTCGCGCTGCTGCTGGCGCGTCACGCATGGCGACGACGACACAGATAGGCAGTGAAGACTCAAATTTCATCATTTAATGTTTTTAGTATTATTATTACTTTTTTTACCTTTTATTAATATTCGTAATCAGTAGTATTATGTATCTCTTTTATACTCTTTATATACATTCATAATTATTTGTACTCATTGTATTTTGTGAATATGTGGGAGAGACTTTGGGAGACTTTGGACTTGAGTGTGCTGCTGGACTGAAATGTATATGCAGTTTTTCATCAAGCATAGTATAAGGGGAATACATTCCAATGTTAATGGAAACCATATGTTCTTCTGCTGAATGTATGTGTTCCTATGGAGATGTAGTTTTTCCTTGGTCAGGGATATAAAAACCAAGCCCTGTTTGTCCGAAAATTAGAGAAGAGATGGAAATAATGGAAAGATGACTGAGCAGCTGAATTAGATCTTCGCTAGTCCAATGTCTCTCTCTCCTATGTTTTATATTAATTAAATAAATACGAGATATCTTTTGGCAAAATCACTGGTGTCTGTTTCCATGAAATTAAACAACAGGGGAAAGCAAGATTCTTAAATCAACAATTTGGCGTCACGAAGAACAAGATAGTATATCCAGAAATAATGTCTCAAGGTAAGACTTTTTCCTTTATATAAAAGTTCTAAGTCTGCCTGATGATTAGAGACAATGACTGTAACTGCTAAAAAGAACTGTGTTGTTTAAGGAACCTGTGATTTTGCCAAAGAATATAAAACATAGTATAAAAAAAAAATAATAATTCAATTTAATTTGGCTTATTTAAGTTCTCTGAAAAGTAAACCTCTAAAGTTATTTGATATGCTGGGATTGAGAAGGATCTTTTTTAGAAAAAAGACCATCTAGTCAAAAATTTGGGAGAATTAGCTGTAAGACGGTAAAACTATTATTTGCTGGTTGTCACTGATTGGTGGTTGGAAAATATGGCGAGACTGTTTAAAACGATGGCAGAGTAATCTCTAAAATATATCCAACACACGGAAGATTCGTACTCGAGGCGAGGAGGTGAAACACAAGCAAAGCTCGATTGACATGAGCGGTTAAGTGTGGCGAGTCTGTTTAAAACGATGGCAGGGAAAAACTCTAAAACATTAACACGCTGGAGTAATACGAGTTAAAATAGTTAGGATCGCGTGCATTCCAACTTTGACCGTAAAGCTGTTCAAATATTTTGAGGATACTGATCAGAGTAAGCTTAAAGAAAGGAAAAAAAAGGAAAAAGAAAACAAGAAATTAATCTGAGAGAAAATCCACAAATATAAAAAAAAAAAAAAAAAAAAATTGTTTTGAGTTAACTGGAAACTAAACAAAAATACTGAAAAACATTGAAGTTAACTTTTCTATAAAATTTTCTTTTGTTCTGTGAAGGGAGAAAGAGTGAGGCAGCCCCTCCCTTCAGAATTTGCTCCATACCTTCACACACACATATACTGTAGTTTGGAGAAGGGAGGGAGAGAGAGAGAAGAAGGGTAGCCTCTGACACACACACACATACATACATGCACATATGCATACACATACATACATAGGCTTGCAGTTCTGAGCGCACACACATAATATGCAGAGAGAGCGAGAGAGAAGCAGAGTACCATAGCCCCACCCTTAGAGAAACACACTCACAGACACACACATCCCTGCTGTTCTGAGCAGCACAAAGTAACTTTGCAAGATGGCAGAAAGTGACTGTAACAGCAGAACAATTTCGGCTTGGTACCTTGAAAGAAAGAACAAGAAACAAGCTAAGCTTTTGAAAAAAGGACTTGACATAAATGCAAATATGGATGCACAGTTACACTGGTTCGAGTCTCAAAAAGACAAGATAAAATCACAAGCATTTCCAATACTGGCAGCTCATTGGATTGTAAAGCAAGGTGGAATTTGTTGTGATATAAATGGCGGTCCAGTTCCATTTGCTGAAGTAATGAAGTCTCAAATTGAAGCATTTAATAAGTTGAACAAAATCATGTCTATTAAATGTTCAGATGGAGAAAATACAACCAATGATGATTCGTTTGATCCAGATTGGACAAATATAATAACTGAAGCGGAAAGAAAATATTCACAACCACCAGTGAAATCCGCAACCACAGTAACGCCTCCTCCTTATAAACCAATCTATCCAGCTTTGCCCGAACAATATACAAGTTCATCTAAACCTGTGACACAGTCTCAACCTTCGAGATCAAATGGAGGTCCAGTTGACAAGATGTACATTGCATCTGCACAAGCAGCTCCAGTAATAACAAGATCTAAATCAGCCCAGCCAAACAGAGACATGTTGCGATGTACACCAGCTCGTAATTATGGATCTGACTGGGATGATGAGACAAGAGATGACGACATGATCACAGTTGACAAGATCGGTCCTGAATTTTCTTCACCTGTTGTTAAAAGGGAAGACTTACAATCTGAAATGATGACAGAAGAGAGACCATTCACACCAGGAGAGCGTCAAGCCATTCTCACAGCCTTGCCTCCTCTGAAGAGACAAGATCCAAACACAGAGTTTTGGCGAGAATTAGACTCTCTGGTTGAAGCACATCAAATGACATTAAAAGACATACACACCATTGTGAAAGCTAAAATCCCAAGAGACAGATGGGAACGCTTGCCAGCTTCGATAACCACAGCCCAATGGATAAATTTGTGGGTTGATGACCAGGGGCGACCCCTGGGTCTTTGGCAAGCATTAGATGTGTTTCGAAAAGAAATCCAAGAAATCTTGGGCAGTGGAAAAATTCCTTTCACATTAGTGACATTGATTAAGCAAAAGGATGATGAATCTCCAGATGAATATGCTCTGCGTAAGTGGAATGCTTACGAGAGATGGGCTCTCTGTGCTAAGAAACAACCTGACAGAGATGATGTACAGTTCACTGACACACTTGTGGATGGACTTAGTACAAAATACCAACAAGCCTTATCACTTGGAGTCAATCCAGGTGAGACATATGATCAGATTTTACAATGGGCTGGGCGTTTAGAGATGGCTATGAGATCAAACAAGGAAGAAGGAAACAAGCCAAATCGAAGAGGAGTGGCAACAGCTCAATACAACATGGACACAAAGAAGAGGATGATTTTCTGCACCAACTGTGGAAAGCGTGGCCACTCAATAAAAGATTGTTGGGCTAAAGGAGGTGGAGCAGAAGGTCAAGGTCCATCATTTAAACAAGTCAGTGCGAAAAAAAATGATGAAACCTCTCAAGGGAAGACGTGGACTGAAGCGCAAGTCCGTCAGCTCATAGAGGGAATTATGCATCCGCAATAGGAATCAGCGGCCCCCTGTATTAGTAAGAAAAGAGACAATCGCCTTTTCGTCAATGCATTGATAGGGGGCCACCCATGTGACATTTTGGTTGACACAGGAGCAGCGATTTCGATAACAGATCTGAACCTACCTACAACAGATGAAACTATGGAAGTTGAAGGAGTTGGAGGAGGTATCACTAAATTTCGCAAAAGTATACAAGTTCCTTTGCAAATACATGAAGATGAAGTCTTATGGACATCTTTCTGGGTAGGGCCGAATTCACAAGGAAGCCTTATTGGCATGGACATTCTTCCACTGTTGAACATGATCATATTTACCGACAGTCGTCAAATCGCTACAACAGCTGGAATAATACCACACGAAGATCGCACATGTAATCTAACGTCTGTTGGTACAGCAAAACCAATTATCAGAGATTGGGGAAAAGATGGTGTGTGGGGACTTCTGTGCAGTTTATATCCAGATGTTTGGGCTAAACACAAATTGGATTGCGGTAAAGCCAACATTGACCCTGTTGTTATTGAGGGACCGATACATGCCCCTCATAAACAATACCCTATCCGACCTGAAGCAAGACAAGCTGTGGAAGAGATAGTGGCAGACTTGGAAGCTGAAGGAATCATCAGACAATCTTCATCAACCACTAATAGTCCTGTATGGCCTGTCAAGAAATCGGATAACTCATGGAGATTAACCATCGATTACACAAGACTTAACAGTGTAACACCAAAACCGCATCCTATTGTGGCCAATCCAGCCACCATTCTGAATGATATTCCAGGAAACGCAAGAATTTTCACAGTATTAGATGTACTGTCGGCTTTCTGGTCTATACCTATTGACGAAAGATTTTAAGAGAAATTGGCCTTCACAGTGGGGGCAAAACAGTTTGTCTGGAACAGACTCCCACAAGGGCTTAATCTATCTCCTGTGGTATTCCATAGAACTTTGGATCAGTTCTTAACGGAGCGAAAAGCTGAAATTGAGAGTTCAGGGAGTGTTTGCATCCAATATGTTGATGACTTGTTGATTGCAAGCCCAGATGAAAACAGCCATATATTTGCTCTGAATGTTGTCCTACAAGCCCTTAGGAAAGGAGGATTCAAAGTCAACCCCGACAAAGCACAGTTGGCCAAAACCAAGGTTATCTACTTGGGCCAAGAAATATCTGTCGAGGGAAGGAGAATGACAACAGAGCGTGTAGAGGCATTACGGCAACTCCCAAAACCTCTAACAGTTACAGGAATACGGAAGGTGATGGGACTTTTCAACTACTGTCGCCAGTATATACCTGATTTTGCCAGCATCACTAGTCCTCTCATCGACTTGTACAAGGGAGGAAAGCCTGGAGTGGAGCAGATAACCTGGACACCAGAAGCTGAGGAAGCATTTACATCTATGAAAGAGAAACTGACATCAGCCCCAGCCTTGGGACTTCCCGATGGACGATTGCCATTCCATTTGTGGACCAGGGTGGGAAATGAGACCTACTCAGCAGTACTGTGTCAAAAACCAGGTGATCGATACAGACCAGTTGGATACTTTTCCACAAAGATTCCTGTCACAATGATTGGTCAACCACGATGTATACAAGCTCTCGATGGTGCCACATGGGCAGTGGATGCTGTGGAAAATTTGATAGGAGCACAAACCATCATACTTCACACTCCACACAGTATAGTGACGTTGTTGAACAACACAAACATCAAGACCATAACTGACGCAAGAAGAGCAAAATGGGAAGCAACTTTGTTGAACAAGGATTTGAGAGTGGAAATAATCAGAGACACATCCCTTAACCCTGCAACAATGATGCTAGAACCACATGAGGGAACACCACATGAGTGTGAAAAACAAGTAGAAGAGGAAAGCCATGGTCCTGTTAATCCAATCCCTCTTGAAAATTCAGATAAAGAGTTATGGGTTGATGGATCCAGTTATTACGTTGATGGAAAACGACATACTGGATGGGCTGTAGTGGAAGCTGATGGAACTGTTGTGAAGAAAGGAGCTCTTCCTGGGCAATTTTCAGCACAAGTAGCTGAGCTCACGGCACTTACGGAAGCTTTTGAACTATCAGAAGGAGATCGAGTCAACATCTACACAGATAGTCGTTATGCTTTTGGTGTGGTCCATGACTATCTTGCTCTGTGGAAAAGACGTGGACTTATCACTAGCAGCGGGAGCGAAATACAACACGCTTCCATAATTCGTCGCTTGATTGCAGCATGTCACTTACCAAGAGAAGCAGCCGTGATCAAAGTAAAATCACATCAATCAGACAAGTCCAAAGAAAGTCAAGGAAACGCGGCAGCAGATGCAGCAGCTAGAGAAGCAGCTTTACTACCTCTTACTCCTGTTACCATGGTACAGGAAAACAGCAAAGATAATCCTGAGCGCCATCTTCTGTCATATCAAACAGAGACAGATGAAGAGAAAGAACAATGGATAAAAGCAGGAGCGAAAGAGGATGATCAAGGCATTTGGAGAATTCCAACCGGACAAGTGGTGATGCTGATTGGAACAAGAAGAGAACTAATGCAGCTGTATCATGGAAAAGTGCATGCTGAAGCAAAAGCAATGAAAGCTCAAATCAGCGAGACGTGGTGGTGGCCACGAATGATGAGAGACATTGATGATTACTGTAGAAGATGCTTAATTTGCATGAAAGCAAATGTGGGAAAATCTGTAAAGGTGCGAATGTCACATGCACCCAGACCAACAGGTCCATGGACACACCTCCAAATCGATTTCACAGGACCTTTATCACCCAGTGGAGGGTACCAATACATTCTAGTAATCATGGACAGATTTACTAGGTGGGTGGAAGCATTCCCTACGAGAACTTGCACAGCTGAAGCGGCAGCACGAGTAATGGTGGAAGAAGTTTTTCCTCGCCGGGGTCTTCCATATGAAATTGATTCTGACAATGGAACTCACTTCACTGGAAAACTGATGAAGGAAGCAATGAAATTGATGGGGATCAAACAGAAGTTTCACATTCCGTACCATCCGGAAAGCTCAGGCATGGTAGAACGAATGAACAGATCGTTGAAAACCGCTCTTACCAAAGCCATTCTGCAAACTGGCCAAGGTTGGCATAAGTTATTACCTGCTATTCTGTGGAACTTGAGAGCAACTCCAAACAGAGTAACAGGACTAACTCCTTTTGAACTGATGACTGGAAGAGCAATGGTCCTACCTCCTGATGCTCCGCCACCTGCGGGAACAGGAGGAGATTCTACTTTGTTCCAAGAGAAGTTACGACGCTATCTAACAATGCTGGACAAAGCTACCAAAGACAATAATAAGAAAGTGCGAGAAGCTCAACAGCAATGGGATGAAAAACATACCACTACTGATATTCCACACATTCCTGAGTTAGGCAGTTTTGTTATGGTCAAACGCATTGCTAGGAAAGGTTTAGAGCCTAGATGGGAGGGACCATATGAGATACTCTTAACAACCGATACAAGTGTTTGCCTTAAAGGGAAGGGTGTAGGAACAGATAGATGGTATCATTGGTCACAAGTTAAACCTTGCTTAGTGAATGAACAAAATGATAATGATGGCTTATGGCCTGATATTGAGCACTGTTCATCCATTAGCTTTAAAGATTGGGAATAAAGAAGTGATGTTTAATTATTTCTCTGCTTCCATTTCAGGGATCATTTCCATTGACATTGATTAGAGATGGTTGCAAGTTATTCTCGATACCCAGCAACAATGGTATGCTTATTTTTCATTTTACTTGGCATTTACCAAGGAAGCCAGGCTTTATGGACTCCTCGAGTTCAAGGAATCACTCGGAATGCCACTCTGAAATCAGGCCAACGTTTTACTCTTCCCTTTATTTCCAAATGGGGATTATGGGATTGGGTGCCATGTAATGATAAAGATCTTGATAAATATCGTGAGGGCATCTATGGTGGATGTAACTTTCATCATCAATGTTATAAAAGCAGAATAATTTGGCCGGTG
The DNA here is from genome assembly GCA_021554675.1 of Leuciscus idus. Lineage (NCBI taxonomy): Eukaryota > Metazoa > Chordata > Actinopteri > Cypriniformes > Leuciscidae > Leuciscus > Leuciscus idus. Next base: position 27,464,698 of record CM038625.1, on the reverse strand, counting down.
AAAGATGGGGGGTATTCTGGTAGTGCTCAAAGACGAGAAATTTGTTCAAAAGAACAATGTGAAATTGTGGGGTTAGACCTCATAACATCTACTAATGTGGAAATGAACTTCATTTTGAATCGGACCCACATGCTTACAATATGGGATTCACTAGCCCAAGGCTGTATCTATCCCATAGTGTTGCCATGTGAGGGGTTTCTAAGGGATACTACCTCAGGGACAACCAGATTCAAGGGAAATTACATAAGAGTTTGGCATTCGGAAGATGCAAATGAATATTGTGAGACTGAACTAGAAACTGGGGAAATTGGACGGTGTTTTTATCTTTCTGCGGAAAAGACAAACAAAGCTAATACTTGCCCAAATACGACTACGGCACCAGCTCATGGTATCTTGTTAGCAAAAGAAACCAAAACCTTGATAAATGAAGCCCATATGGTGCGACAACGCATTAATTATAACTTGATATCTCTTCTTACTGTTTTTGATCAGTCCTATTGTGGAAATTTCACACAAATACGGAGTTGGTTGGAAAAAGAAATTAAATATTATACCTCTAAAGATCCTCTGAGAAGTCGAAATCGTAAATCTCGAAGTATATGGGGAGATATAGCGGGGGTATTTGGTTCTGTCAATTCAATTAGTAATACTGCTCAAATGAATCAATTAAGCAAATATACTCAGTGGGTGGGAACAATGACTGGGAAAGGACTCACTGAGGCTCTTCAAGGTTCTCTACATATTATAGCAGCGGGTCAGCATCTTAATAACGCAGCGAAGGAATTGGCAGATGCATTAACAAAGTCATCTAATTTTGAGACACATCGTGCAGCGTGTTTATTTCTGGCTCAAAATTTGAAGGATCAAATGGTAGAGGATATTCAAGTTATTCGAATGGGTCAAATTCCTGAGCGAATAGTGGAATCTGTGTTAGTGGTTTTCGGTAATCAACTTAATTTGACTTCTGCTAAGCATGTTCCATTAATTAAAATTGTCATTAATGAAAATTTGTTGTCAGGTTCTGGAACATTACCCTTGTTTATGGTATGGCCTCAATATGGGAAACGTAATATTATGACAGTTAGACAATTCCAATCAATGGGGGTTAGACAAGGAAATTCAGTAATTAGATTAGGAAAGAATGGATATTGGGCTGAAGGTGATACACCAATGATTTCTACCACAGACTGTTGTGTTGAGGAACATGAGTGGGTAATTTGCTCATGCTCTACAATGTTCAGTTTATCTCTTAATGGATCTGCAGTTTGGGAAGTAGTTCCTTTAGATCAAGCCACAGGTGCATGGCAGGTGTCAGAAGCACAGTGGTGCATATTACATGATGGAATAAGTGAAAATATGATTTACGGAGGGAAGTTATGTCCAATTCCTCCTGATCCATTTTGCGTTGAGATTCTCTATCCTCTTTATTTGGGTGGAATTCATGTTCCACATGTGCAATTGTTGCAGTTAGAGGCACAGTGGTGGAATAATGATTTGGTGGAGGTTAGTATTATTATTACTTTTTTTACCTTTTATTAATATTCGTAATCAGTAGTATTATGTATCTCTTTTATACTCTTTATATACATTCATAATTATTTGTACTCATTGTATTTTGTGAATATGTGGGAGAGACTTTGGGAGACTTTGGACTTGAGTGTGCTGCTGGACTGAAATGTATATGCAGTTTTTCATCAAGCATAGTATAAGGGGAATACATTCCAATGTTAATGGAAACCATATGTTCTTCTGCTGAATGTATGTGTTCCTATGGAGATGTAGTTTTTCCTTGGTCAGGGATATAAAAACCAAGCCCTGTTTGTCCGAAAATTAGAGAAGAGATGGAAATAATGGAAAGATGACTGAGCAGCTGAATTAGATCTTCGCTAGTCCAATGTCTCTCTCTCCTATGTTTTATATTAATTAAATAAATACGAGATATCTTTTGGCAAAATCACTGGTGTCTGTTTCCATGAAATTAAACAACAGGGGAAAGCAAGATTCTTAAATCAACAGGCAGACTGAATCAAGTCACGTTTAACGCCTTTATCATTAAATGTGCAAAGAAAAAACATCCATATAAAGTCTAACGTGCTTAAATCCAATGCGCTATTTCCTGGTATCGATACAATCGATTCATTACCTTTTAAAACGATATTAGATCGATATATGTCGTCCGGAAGGCCAACTTGCCGAGCACAGATCGATCCAGTTGGATCGTAGGAATATAAATCGATACATCGATGTAGTTGATGAATCGTTACACCCCTAATATATATATATATATATATATATATATATATATGATGTTTTATTAACAAGGTTCGGGAGGAGCACGTTCAGATAATTAACACAAGTGGAGAGCACTCAGCAATCAATGGTAAGAGGTGTATATATACTCAGCAGTCTCACCTCATTCCATTGACAGTTTTTGCAGCACAGTCCACTCCCAAGACGACCCACAGGCAGAGCAAAGCCCGCAGGGCTCAAAGTTCGCCTGCCCAGTCACCACCGTCGTCTTCCCGCACAGGACGCGGCTCGTTTCGGCCATCGAGTCGCCGCAGCAACAGGCCCTCAGCGAGCCTGGGCCAAGCTCCAGATTTCGCCATGGCAGGTCCACTACCACCTTTCGATGAGGCACAGCCCTCCACCTCTGCTTCTGCTGCCGCAGCGCCGCATGCAGCCGGGCCCAGCGGCCTCCCCACAGCCGCTCAGTTTTATTCTCCTGCTGTTCATAACCCTTTTCCTTTTCAGTGGCCTCCAGCTCCAGTGGCAGACACTAGCGCGAAGCTATCGCCGCTAGCATCACAGACCCAACAATGTCAACAGTTCTACCCAACAGGTTACAACCCCGCCCATTTCCAATGGCCTGCAGCTCCAGTAACTCAAACGAGCGCGGGCCCGCCTCCGCTTGCAGCTCAAGCTCACAGTGCTTTCTATCATCCCTCTCATCCTCCAACTAACTTTCCTTTTCAATTTTCAGCTCGAGTAAAAAAAAAAAAAAAAAAAAAGTAGAGCGCTCAATCTCCTCTTTCCTGTCTCCTCTTTCTGTCCAGCGAGCATTGGTCTCACAGCGGACGGAGTGAGAACTTTCCCAGTAGAGCACTTACGTTTTCTCTTTCATCCAGCGATGCAGTGTGAGAAAATCTCCTGGGCAAGCACTCATTTTCCTGTTTCCTTTTTCTGTCCAGCGAGCATTGGTCTCACAGCGGACGGAGTGAGAACTTTCCCAGTAGAGCACTTACGTTTTCTCTTTCATCCAGCGATGCAGTGTGAGAAAATCTCCTGGGCAAGCACTCATTTTCCTGTTTCCTTTCCGTCCAGCAAGCATTGGTCTCACAGCGGACGGAGTGAGAACTTTCCCGGTAGAGCACTTACGTTTTTCTCTTTCATCCAGCGAGCATTTGGTCTCACAGCGGATGCAGTGTGAGAAAATCTCTCGGGCAAGCACTCATTTTTCCTCCTTTCGGTTTCCTCTCTGTCCAGCGAGCATTTGGGCTTAGCGGAAAGCGCAAATCCTCCCGATCGGTCACTGTAAACTACAACCGCTCCCCGTTCGCAGACCAACAGGGGCCGTCAGTCCAGACAGTGAGCCACCATTACGGGCCTCCCCGGTCAAGCATCCAGGCCCCTTCTCGAGATGCCAGCCCGCCAAACTCGGCACTCATTTGGGGGGTCTTTAGTCTGGCGGCTGTCCTCTGCTCTTTAGCCTTTGGGGGGAGTACTCTGGGTTCGGGCCGAACTCCGAGCTCGGAGCCCTCCCTCTGGACAGCACGCCAAATACGCATTAAACTTTACCCCTTCAAATTATATGTAAGTGTGAACTCGTGAAATGATGTTTTATTAACAAGGTTCGGGAGGAGCACGTTCAGATAATTAACACAAGTGGAGAGCACTCAGCAATCAATGGTAAGAGGTGTGTATATATACTCAGCAGTCTCACCTCATTCCATTGACAGTTTTTGCAGCATCCCTCCACCACCCCTTCTCCACGCTTCTAGTCCTAAACACTTACATACGGGGGGAGTACTCTGGGTTCGGGCCGAACTCCGAGCTCGGAGCCCTCCCTCCGGACAGCACGCCAAATACGCATTAAACTTTACCCCTTCAAATTATATGTAAGTGTGAACTCGTGAAATATAACAAGAAGAAAATTCCAGCTAATCTTCCAGAAGCAGCAACCAAATCAAAGGAATTTTCATCAACTTATCTTCCAGTTGAAACAACGTGTATGATCTGCAGTGGTGAAACTGCACATGCCACTGCTGATTACTGCAAAAGCTAAAATTGTCACCATGGAAAGTGTCATTGACAGTAAGTTCAACATTCAAAAATGTATGTTCACCAGTCATATTAGATTGTATCATAATCATTCATGAATGCTACTTGCACTTACTCTTTTTAGACATCTCTACTTACACCAGAAGATGCCCAGGGTGTAATATGATTTATAGGTACCAGGAATGGCAGGATGGTCTCCACAATTTTGATGATCATGTGCTTCTGAGTCTCGAACTGTGTCTGTACCTAAGACACAGTTTACAGGTTTGTCTTTATTGCATATTGTTTAATGACACACATATCTATCCAATAATTAAGCTATTAAAAAAATGTGTTGACCCATTCCTGTTATGTCTATTCCAGAACCATGTATCAGTTTCCAGGGCTATAGATACTTTGGAGCGCCTCGGAGAATAAAATACCCCAACAGAGACACCATAATTCATGGTTACGGTCATTTTGAGGCCTTGACAGATACCGAATACTTGTATTCTTGTGTTAACTGTGGCTACCATCCTCCCGTGGTCATCATGGACTTGCATAAGAAGGGTGTTTTTAGCATGTCGGGTAAGAGTTTGTTTTATGAACCAGTGTAATGAAATGTAAAAGTACTTTTCTTGAAATACTATCTATCCGCACGTATGACTGGACAACCGACTATCTATCTGTCTGTTTCACTTTTTTGTTTGTTTCATTTTTTTGTAAGTGACCTCAAAGAGCCTCCATCTGATTTTAGAGGGGAAGTTGACATTGAGGATTTCTGGAAATCAGTTAATCTTGAGATGATTGCTTGAGGATTTGTCCCCAGTAAGTGTTGTTGTTTTTTGTTTTTTTTAAACCAACAATAAATTCTTCTTTGTTATGGTCTCTTCTGGGAATTATTATTGAATTTTGATCAAATAATTTTTCCCCTGAAATGCTTTAGTTTTCATATTGTGTAGAATAATAAATGTGAAAAAAAAAAAATCCATTTGCTGTGCAACCGAGCTATGAAAGGTGGCCTCCATGGATTGGAAGCAAGACTAGGATGGATAACACTGTATTGAATACAGAATACGCCAAAGTTGTTACAGCAAGGTCACATCAGCTGAAGCTCAAATGATGAATGTCTCAGAAGACCGTCTTGTGGAGAAGACAACTATGAATCCCTTCTCTCCTCTCAACTCCGACCCCTCCCACCTTTTAATCAACCCACGGATATTACTGCATTTTTGTTATTTTTGTAATAATTGTCATTATTTTCATTACTGTTATTGTTATGATTATTATTTTAATTTTTTATTATTGTTGTAATTGCTGTTGTCGTTGCTCTCATCATTGTTATCACCATTGCCATCATCATCATCATTATTATTATTATTATTATTGCTGTTTTGGAATTACTAACCTGGTGTTCATTGTTATCACTACTGCTGTGGTTAAATCAATTGATTATTTCGAATTCCTCCCTAATCTTTTCATGTGTTTTTAATGCACCACAAAGTAGAATATAAAAAATAAAATAAATAAATAAGTGGATGTGTATGTATGTATATGTATATGTATATATATATATATATATATATATATATATATATATATATATATTATGTATGTATATACAGGTATATATATATATGTGTATGTGTGTATATATATATATATATATATGCATTGAAAAACCTCATAAACACTCAGGCAGGCAAGACAGGTCAGAAGTGGTTTCCATAGGACAGCATCTCTGTCCCAAGTTGAGACACTCTCACACTGTACCCCTTCTTTTAATGGACCTTAGACACTACACTACACATACAATATATATATATATATATATATATATATATATATATATATATATATATATATATGTATGTAGTAAAGTAGAAAATAGGGACTGAAGAGATGTGGGAGGAGGGTTATCTTATATTATAATATATTATCTTATTATATTATCTTCTATTATTATCTTACTATCTAAAAAATTTATTTATCTATAGAGAGTGCTGACAATCGTAATTGTTACATATGAGAAAAGATAGAAATGAAAATTAAAATTAAAATTGACTAATACAATGTTGGCAGTATGATGGTAGTGAGGAGTGGTGGTGGTGATGGTGATGAAGATGGTAATACATAATAAATGGTTACTTTGCTTATGCATACACACACACACACACACACACACACACACCTATACATTTACACACTTTTATTTCACTTCTGGAATTATGGAATTACTAGATTGTTCGTTACTGCACTATTTTGGTCTGTATGTCTGTCTGTTAAAAAAAAAAAGAAGACCGTCTTGTGGATGAGCTGATGAAGCAGAAGGTAGAAATCTTCATAAAATTCAACTTCAGTTGAATCATGTGATCTTTGAGACAAAAGGATTGTTCTGACAATGTGCTTGCATTATTTAACAGGTCGAAATCTATGCAAAGCCTGTAATATTGACAGGGTTCCCGCGGGGTCTTAAAAAGCCTTAAAAGCATTGAATTTATTCATTTGGAAATAATACCTTAAAAAGACTTTAAAAAGTCTTGAATTTTGATGTCTGGGTCTTAAAAATTGTGCTGTATGTAACTTCTCCGTATTGTATTTTTCCTCAAAAGTTTCATTTGTCAACCACGATTATTTTGATTAAATAACGTAGTATAAATAAAGAGTGGCGGAACCAATAATTGAGAACGCAAGGCAGCCGCGGGTCACAGTACAAAATACTGCGAACACGTGATGCCTTCAGTAAATGAAGATCACGTGCTACAGCACCACAAGACTGCAACACAGACCTCAAGCAACAAGCAAAGGAGAAGCGCGAAAATTCAAAGAAAATCTCAGCATTCCACAGGAAAGGTTGACTGACGCCGTTATATTTTTAACATTTGTTTTACGTTAGCTAGCTACCAATTTCATTCTGAGGTTATGGGGAAATGTAAATTTAATGAAGCGTGGCTGGATAAAAACTATTTTCGTCATTGGTTAAAACCAGTGGACAACAACGTTTCTGAGGCTTTTTGCACCATATGCAAAAAAAGGATTCAACTAGGTACAATGGGAATGAAGGAATTAGAGTCTCATGCCAAGTCGTCGAAGCACATGAACGCTCTCAATGGACAAAAACAAACTCCTTCCATCGCCTGCGTGTTTCAACCAACTAATGTTAGCCAGCTAACGTTAGCTGCTAATGTGCCTGAAGCGGCAGCAGGAGCTAATGTTAGCCAGTTTGCTGCTAGCGCTGCAGACCCTCCAGCTACGACCGCAACTAGAGTGGATCTGCGCACAGCTTTTGGGTCCACACCAACAATGAAAGCCGAGGTGTGGACTCTTAACACAATCGCTAAAAACCAGTCCTACAATGGAAATGAGGGTATCTCAGAGCTTTTCAAGTGCATGTTCCCTGACTCCGACATCGCTAAAACGTTTGCTTGCGGTCCCGACAAAACAGCTTACATAGCCAAGTTTGGTTTAGCTATTCACATCAAAGAAGAACTGGTGTCCAAAGTCAACAAATCGCCGTTCGTTCTGATGTTTGATGAGAGTCTCAACGAGACTACGAAAAACAAACAGCTGGATGTGCACGTCCGCTTCTGGAACGAGGGACAGGTTCAGTCCAGATATCTGGGCTCTCAGTTTATGGGACATTCCACTGCACAAGACCTGCTGTTGCATCTCAAAGTAAGGATAATAATTTTTTACTTTAAAAGCTCATCAATTTATATTGATAGACTCAACTTGTGTGCATATACTCTTCTGTAACTGCAATATTACATGACCAATTAGTTATTTCCCTTAACAATATGTGCTCATCCAGTCCTCTTATCTTGAGTAATCAAATGCAACCCTTTTTTTCAGGAATGTATGGACAGACTGAACCTCAGGGACTTGGTGTCCATCTCAATCCCAGATAGCAAATTGGCTTTGGGCCGGATCTGGCTAAATTTCAGCTGAGATTTTGGCCCACATACCGCATGGAATTACGGTCCAAGGTTGGCCCAAGTGTTGTTTGCCGAAAGTCAACCAGATCAATGCCGGAAGCAGACCAAAACTCAACCAGAGTTTTACAATGTACCCAGATATTATCCAGAACTGGCTCAAAACAACGCCGTAATCCCCAGATGTCAGCCAGACAAGGGCCAAACTGCCACCAGCTTTACCCCAGAACTCAGCCACAACTTACTGTATCCAGAAGCTCCAGAAAACAGCCATAACGGGGCCAATATTATACCAGTCCCCAAAACTGAACCAGAAATTATCCCTGTGTAATACTTGTATATTGTGCAAGGAATAATAAAATAATGACACTACACAAATGCAAAGTACAGCATTTTATTCAGAGGGGAAGAAAATCTCAGCCAGATAATAAATTAAACTAAATTAAAATGTTACAAAAATAATGCAATTATGCAATTGAAAAAAAAAAAGTGTATGTGGCATGCTTAAATAATGAAATACAGACACGAACCAAAATACGGTGGCCGAGAGATCTCAACGCATGGAAACAGAAGAAAACATACAAACACCAGCAAGTTAAGAAAACATCTTCATCAGTTTGACAACACACATGCTGAAAATACTCAACGCAACCAAATACAGAAACACACTGCAAACAGCAAGAGACTTCCACGTCCTGCAACAGAAGAAAACATGCAAATAGGAAAAACACCAGCAAGTTAAGAAAACATCAGTTTCACAACACATATGCTGCAAATACAATGCAACCAATAAATAATAATACAAAATAAATAATAATAAAAACACTACTGTAGATATTTGCGTTGTTGGTCTGCCATTTGCAGCGCGTTTCTGTATTTGGTTGTGTTTTGCATATTTGCAGCACATGTGCTGTCAAACTAATGAAGATGTTTCCTTAATTTGCTTGTTTTTTCTGTCCATGCGTTTTGTTCTGTTGCAGCGTGTTGACCCCTCTCGGCCACCGTACTAAAAAGCAACAGAAACCAAGAAATAAATTAAATTGATACAAACAATAAAGCAAAAGTGTAAAAGTGTCATGCATAAATCGTAAAATACAGAAACAAACTAAAAGCTGGTTATAAAAGACAAATGAAATACAATTTATATTTAAAGATGTGCAAAAAAGGTAAAAATATAAGTTGCAACAATGCAAAACAGATTCCCTAATAACTTAAAATGTGTGGTTTACATTAACATTTTGCAAAGGTGTCCTTTTTCTGCCACCCTCGCGATCACCAGCTATGTAGATGAAACCACCTTTTAATAACGTTCTCGACCTCCAGCTCAGATGTCTGTGCATACACAGGATTTCTTCTTACAGCCGCTAGAATAGGAGCATACAAATACAGAGTTAAAAATACTTTTAAATAAAATGAACAATAGAGACATAAAGCATTTGTATTAAAAGACACCACCAGTCAAAGAATTAAAACTTTCAACATTCATTCATGACATGAGGGAATAGTCATGAAGTTCCAGATAGACTTAGGCAACAACAATTCACTTACCAATCACAATGTTTTTAAGCTGCAAGCTTCGGAAAGGAGTTTTCCCATGTACACCTCTCCAGTTTACCACTTTGGCAAAGCCATTTTTGATTGCTTACCTCATAATCCGCCAGACCGTGTCCTTTAAGTCGACTCCACCCAACAATCCCAGTTCAAGTACCTGAAATATTTTTTAAAACATGCCATCACTATTAAGTCAAAACACTAAAACATGCTTTTGTTTCTAATATCGATGTTATTATTTACCAAATTAGACAAATATAAATAGTTTTTGTTATTGTTAGATTTTTCATGTTTTAGATTGATCACACACACCATTTAATTACAACAGTAATTACAACCAGACTTGTGAGTGATAACAGCATGCAACTGTGCATTACTGACAGTGTTACCTACCACTTTTTGTCTTGTTACTGGACATGATCAAAGATCACTTTCCAGGGAAGTTAATGACCTTAAGTCTTCATTTGGAAACCGTTTTGGACTTTGGTTCTGTGCCTCTGTGATCTCCCGAACGTTGTTTGATTTGAGATCTCGCACCATCCTTACAATGTTCCTCTGCTGCTCCATAAGAATTTCTTGTTTAGATATTATGTCATGGAGAAGTGCTAAAACATTAAACACAGGTATTGAAAGGTTTACCAAACCACCTCTGCTATGACATGAGCCTTACGCTAACAGTGAATATATGATAGAAAAAAAACAAGAAGAAATCTTACATCTTATTAATCAGTCATCGCTCGAGAGGCTTGTTCTCTGTGGTCTGGGTGTTTCATGATGTCACGGTGATTGTATTGCCTGAATTAATTTCTTTTTCCAAAGATTCAAACATCTTGTTGACTCTTTTAATAGCCCTTTTTCTCATGTTACTTCGCTCACTGTAAGCCCACATATTTTCCTATAAGCACTGTAAATGGGGGCTAATTCTAGACTAAATCTAGAACCTCTAACATGAAAACAAATACAATCCGACCACAGAAAACAACCCAAATAAGACTATCTAGTAATGCGCTATAGATTAAAATCTAACTTACGTGTTAGTTTAGATATTAAAAAAGTATCAACTTACCTTGATCATGTATTAAAACTCCAAAAGATAAAACCAAGATAGCGTGATTGTCGAAGTTAGAACGACTATTTGAATTTCACCGCGAGACTGCGTTGGAAAATATGAGTTGCTGAATAACTGCTACGTAACTTCCGGATCCTCTGGTAGGCGGGGTGATGTCACGGGGTGCACTCTGGGAAAAGTAGTCCTTTTTTGTAAAGCGGATTTAACACCGTATATGTAAATCAACTACTATTTCCATGATGCATTGCAAACTGCGTAATCGTATCAGCAACCACAGACGCGCATTGACCCGTCTGCCGAGCAAGACTGATCTAAAAACCAGTTTAACCATGGGTTTTTGTAGTAAAACTGTCGTTATACTGTACAAATGGTAATCAATTCGCCAAAACTTTTTTTGTGGAATATTGACTACCATTTGGATAACCACAAAGTACTCATTCAGTCTCATTCAATATTTTGTCTTTGATGCTGCAGACTGAACCATTTGTCTTTGTCTTCAAACATTTTGCAAACATCTCATTGTTTTTTTTTTGTTTTTTTGTTTTTTGTTTGTTTTTTTCAGCAGTATGGAGGTGAGCAGTTTAGAATGCTATTACTGTTTGTGGGTGAATGTGATCTATTTATGATTATAATAATGCATTTTATTTGTAGTGCACTTTACATTGAACAAACAATCTCATAGTGCTACAGAGCAAAAATGTATGCATGGGTGCAACATATGCAGTACAAAACAATCTCCATGTGATACAAAATATGAAATTGGTTTCTAATATTAAGTTTTGCAACGAAATCTTCAGGTGCTCAGCTCATTTGTGTGGGGAGCTGTGGCCTACACACGCTACACAACGCATTCAAGTGTGGGTTCACTGCATGGCAGCTGGACAAGTTGCTGAAAGCAATGCACACATTGTTCCTCAATGTGCCCGCCAGGAGAGAGGATTACATCACAGTAACCAAGTCTAGTGTGTTCCCCCTTTCTTTCTGTGCCCATCGTTGGGTGGAAAACCTTCCGGTTGTGGAGAGAGCCCTGGAAGTCTGGCCATCACTGCTCTTGTACATGGAAGCAGTGAAATCAAAGAAACTCCCGAACCCTGGAACAGGTAGGCCGTTCTTAAATGCAGTGAATAGGTCTGTGACTGTGTCCTAACCCTGGTGCTGTCCTAACCTATGTTGCCTTGTCATAGTTTTTGTAATATATGGCTAAGTTGAAATGTCCTGCCTCTCTGTCTGCCTCTCTCTGTCAGCATCTTATGACACAGTTGCAGCAGCCATGAAGGATCCACTCATCTTGGCCAAATTGCAGTTCTACACGGCACTCGCCAGGACCTTCACTCCCTTCCTGAGAAAATATCAGACAGATGAGCCTGTGCTTCCATTCCTTCCGAAGGACCTGACTGAGTTGATGATGGTAATGATTTACTTAAAGTGCAACTGACCCCCAAATAATTTTTCTTTGCTGATAAACTGTATAAATAAGTGTCTAATCGTGATGTCTACATGTCTGGTAATTATTTTTGGTATTTTAGTACATTTTAGTACATTTTCTACCAAAAACCGTTAGTGTGGTGCCCTCTTCAGGTTAAAACTTTACACTGTACTTGAATTTGAATCGGGCATCGCTACTGGCTCAGCCAGTATGGCTGACATCAGCCATACTGCTGCTGTGGAGTATAAAATACGCCCAGTCTCGGCCACACCTTCGTAGCGAGTTGGAATAGCAAGGAAGTGTTGAGGCCCCCACTCCCCCCGCGTGTCTCTCTGTCCGCTAGGCAACGCCTCCTTTTGCCGCATTTTTCAAACTGGAAATGTAGGTGCAGTAAGACTCTGGTAGGGGGGTGAGTTGCTCTCTAACATTATAATCACCACTGATTGGGCTCAATTGATATGTTTTGACAATGTGGAGTTTGTGGTTAGTATGTGCAAAAATAGTGGATACATTGTGCATCAAAATCAGACAATTTGATGTCGTTGATTAATGTGCCGCACCGGACATTTTTGGGCTTGTCTTTTGACAGAGTCTACTCAGACGCTTCATAAAGAGAGAAGTCCTCCATGATATCACTGCCCTGCAGCTGACCAAATTGGATGTCACAGACAAGACCATCTGGCTCAGTCCACAAGACATCAGCATTGGTCTAGGTGCAGAGTCAGTCCTTAAGGTAGTGTGATGGTTTAACCCTCTGAGGTCGGCAAACGCGCCCCCGCGTTTTGCTGGATTTTCTTCACATTGTAGCACAATAAACTTAAATTACTCCGTCATTTATGGTCATACAGAAAAAAGAAATATAAAAAAAGAATCTGTGATATTTCTACTTTTGTATGTGTCCACTTACAATCAATCAAAACATTGTGCTTTTATAAAATAAAGAAAATAAACAGGGTGTGCGTTCTGCCTCTCCGTCGCAGTGAACTTTTTTTTCTTGAGCACGTCTATAAACTGAAACAAAACTCAGCGAATACTTGTCACACATTTATGAGCCATATACCTTTATACACATTTAAGTGTGTACTTTTAAATGATCGGATTCAAACTGAAAACAAATATTCTCTGTTTAAGTAATTTGTATAAAACCAACAGGATGTCCAGTATCTCAAACGCTTGCTAATTACTTTTAATTCGACCACGCCCACTCGCGCAAAAGTGATTCACATGCAAATCGTCCACATGGAACGCGAACGCCCTCGTTACCTCAAACACAAAACACCAAAAAACTTCACAAGTCTCTGCTTTTCGTCGAGTTTGGAAGACACGTCTGAGCTTACATTGGATTTAACTCAGAAGAAGAAGAACGCGATTTGAAGACAAGAAAGATGTAAGGTAAGAAATTCTTACTTATTAGTTTATGGTATTGTTGCATAAACTTCACATTGCAGTTGAACTGTTGCTAGATATATGGTGAATATTATACTATTTAGACCCGTGTTTACTGTTAAATACTGTTTGTGGATATCTGCTCAAACATAGATATGTATAACCATAATGTTTAATATTTTGAAGCGCAATCGCGTTTGAATGTATCATATTTTGGAGCGCGATCGTGTTTGAATGTATCATATTTTGGAGCGCGATCCCGTTTGAATGTATCATATTTTGGAGCGCGATCGCGTTTGAATGTATCGTATTTTGAAGCGCGATCGCGTTTGAATGTATCATATTTTGGAGCGCGCTGTGGGTTTGAATGTATCATATTTTGGAACGCGATCGCGTTTGAAAGGAAAAATGCACCAAACATTAGGCTTTATGTTTTTACTATTATCTCATTTCATATCATCATAACGAATGGAAACATTTGAAGTAACATAAGATAATCAATATATTTTTCTCTAGCATTGTTACTGAAATCTTTTGGAAGATTTATAGGCTGCTATAGGTTATTGTTATAATTATTTTATGCAGTACTGCACATAGCTTATGCCTACAAGGCACAACAAACATGGTGTTCATTATATTATATATTGTTGGAAACATTTGTGTGTGTGTGTGTGTGTATTCTGTGAATTTTAAAAAGCAATTTTAACCAGAAAAATCTAAAATGTATTCCCAAAATCGTGCAGGCCTAGTTTCTCTTGATACCAGTATGTTCACTTTTTTTCTTTTCTTTCAGGGACCAGATGCAACTGAGTCCCGCTGACTTCAACATTCACATGAGTCTCTGTACATGAACAAGGTTGCTCTGAATGACAGGGCCTGATAGCTCCTAATAGGGCAGTTAGGGGAGTGTCTTTGTCTTTCTCAGGTGTTGAAGGCTTACATATTCATGAGATGATCACGCCTCTTCGCATATGGCTTTCTCACACAAAACACGTCTTAGAAATTTTAAATCAATATATTGTCTTATCTGAATGAGCAGTCAGGGTGATTTTCACATAGTTTTGGAGCAAATATTCTAGGCTATGTGGTACAGTTTTCAAAAGTCTTGTGAAGAAATAATCAGTATGGGTTTCATGGCCTTATTTCAGTGACAATTTTTTTTTGGTATTTTCACAAACCACGCATAAATGTCATTATCTCAAAACTACAAACTTTTACATACATGCTGCTGATATATTATTGTAGCAGAGTTTGTGCTAAATACAGTGTAATAAGACTTTAGCCATGACAATGTCACAAGTAACAGAAATAAGCACAAATGTCAGAGCATGTCAGAACACCTCCAGGGCCAGAAAACAGCTCAGACCTCAGAGGGTTAAAAATGTCATTTTACAAATGGTTAGGCTGAACCAGGTCATTGAAGACATGTTCTATATTCATGGCTACCTCTCTCTAGAGCATCAAAGGTGCAGAGCTCAGGGTGCTAGAGTTCAGGAGAGAGTGCATGCAGGGACTGTGTAGCATCATTAGGAAAGTGCAGGACAAGAGCCCCCTCAAGTATCTGACTGTTAGGCAGATGGTGTGCCTGGATCCATCAGTAATGTACAGAGACCCAGAAAGATGCAGGAAGCACATGAAATGGCTGGTTCAGAGGTTTCTCCAGGACAAACAGCTAACTGATACTTCTGCGGGTAGGAATAAGAAAGGCAAATCATAGGCTACACATTAATTTATCCTAAACCTGATTGGCTGGCAATGCCCTATAGCCTAATTATTTATTTTTTTCCCCGCATATTTTCTCATCTGTTTTGTCATAGGGGATGTCATACTGCAGCACTTCGACAGTTTCCTATCCTTGGAGAGCCGGAGTGAGGACTTCCTCTCCTTTCCTCCCATGCAGAAGAGGCTGGACATCTTCCTGAGGAGTGCCATGGAACCTTATCCAGAGCTGTGGGGCTTCTGCAAGAAGCTGCTCATCCTTTCCCACGGCCAAGCTACAGTTGAACGTGGATTCTCTATCAACAAAGAGGTGGAGTCAGACAATATTCATGAGGACACTGTGGTCACACGGAGGCTGGTGTGTGATTATATCACACAACACGGAGGTGTTACCCAGGTAAGAATGACCCCTGCCTGGACTTGTAAAATGCTGTTGACTTAAAAGTTGACAGAATCAACATAGTTGGCTTCTTGAGTTTGTCACTGACTCTGGTTCTCTTTTCCCAATCCTATACCTAGGTTCCACTCAGTAAAGCGCTACTCGAGAGTGTAGCAAGAGCTAGGACCAGATATCGTGCCCATCTTGAATCAGAGAGAAAGAAAAGGGAGGCAAAATCCCAGGCTCTTAAAAGGAAAGAGGCAGAGGACTGTCTTCAGGAGCTAAAGGTGAAGAGGAGGTGTGAGGGTCTGGCTAGGGATGCGGACAGGCTGGCTGAGGAGGCTGAAAGGAAGGCAAGAAGCAAGATGGCTGACCTGATCTCCAGGTCCAACCTCCTGCGGAGAGGCCATAAGGAGAAGTTGACGGAACTGGCTGCAAAAGAGATTGCTGCCCTGAGTGAAGAGCTAAGGAGTTGACTGTGTTTCTTAATTTAATTTATTGTTGAGTTCTGATTTTCGATGTTTATTGTTCAGGGGTCTCTCAGTTCCCCATATTCCCAGCATGGAATAAGTAGCTAGCTAATGTTAAAAAACAACTTAACATTGTTCGGCAAACTTTCTTGTGGCCTACTGAAATGTTTTTATTTTTCACACCTGCTTGGCTTATCATCTTTTACCCATTCCACATTTGAAAAATAAATTAACACAAGTTCAAGGATTTTGTTTTTCTTTGCTGGTAGGGACGTGAAATAGGTATTAATTTTTTATATAAATGGTCTTAAAAAGGTCTTAAAAAGACTTGAATTTAACTTGAAGAAACCTGTAGGAACCCTGTATTGACTCTAAAGGTTCTCGCATGGATCTAGTTTCAAGATTAACCCTCTGGGGTCTGGGCTGTTTTTGGGGTCCTCGAGATGTTCTGACATGCCCTGACATTTGTGCTTTTTTCAGTTGCATATAAACATATTAATGGCAAAGGTGTAAATTCACTCTATATAGCACAAACAGGGCTACCATAATATGTGAGCCACGTGTATGGACATGTTTTCATTTTTGAGAGAATAATGTTTATGCATGGTTATTGAAAAATTAAAAACAAAAATTTCTGAAATAAGGCCACAAAACACATAGTAAATATGTGTCAATAAGACTTTTGACTAATGGATGTCCTCGCCTAGAGTTTTTTCTTCAAAATTATGTGAAAATAGTCTTGCTTTATCGTTCACATAAAACCATACATTGATTTAAATTGATGTAAAACAGGTTTTGCTTGGAAAGCCAATATGCGAGGGGGGCGTGAACAAGGAGTGGTTTACACCTTAGAATACAATGTCCCACCCACTCTGCATAATGATGAGCCATTCACTCAGGTGTGACACTGACTGAGCCACAATGCAAGGACAAAAGATATATTTAGAAGAAGACTTATATTGACCATTTAAGATTTTGCTTACATCTATCTTGTAAATATGTTTTGCTATTTTATTAAAAAGGTTACAATTACAACAATAATTACAATTTCAACAATATTTCAAGTGTACTCTTTCTTTGTAAAAAAAAAATGATTATAGGCCTACATTTTATCTATGTATTCATTAGTTTGAATATAGTCAACATTGGAACAGCTAACATCTTAGTTGATGACTTTATTTTTGACAAAAATAGATATAGAAATTGCTAAACAAAAGCTTATTTGACGTGGCAGTATATTCTACAGTAAAAACTGTACCCAAATCTAGTCAACAAGATGTTGTCTTTCATATTTCGCCTGACTGTAACGTTGTTTTCATGAAATATTAGGGCATATTGTTAATTTGCAGTTTAATACGTTGCTTATACAAATAGCCTACATTTTATTTCAACATATTTCAACATTTTTACTCATCTCAGTATAGCAATACAGTTTGCTAAAACATCATCATTCATTCACACACGCAATTTAAATTTAACTTCTGGCAAAGATGAAGTTGACGATAGGCTATTGACTCGCGATCTTCGCAGTAGGCTAGTGAACGCACCGGAGAAATGCACATTTATTAGGCTACATAGTTTTTTGTTTTGGATGGTTTTGTTTAGAACCAGCTTTCTGTAAATATATTTCACATTTTTTAGACATGTGAGGCGAGTAGGCTACGGTCTGGTTAATGATGATCTCCAGTTCAAGCACCTTATGTTGTGATTGCTAGCCTATATTTACTTTAAATCCGGGAAATTTGTTAATGAAAAAATTATTAAAATGAAGATACAATTGATACAAAACGAAATTCGTTTTAAAGAAAGGATTTGTAGTTTCTGTTTTGAGGTCTCTGTGAAAGTTTGAAAGTCTTTTAGTGCGCTTTCAGAGCGCTCGCGTCCATAATGGAGAACTGTCACGTAATATTGTTTTTTCCTCATAAATGCGAACACGAAAAATAAAAGACAAAAGACTTTTAAGTAAAACTTACTCCGAAATTGTGTCCTCGGCGGAATTCGCTCTTCAAAATGCTGCCGTTCGTAGTCTGAGTTACAATCTTCCTCTGAGGAAAAAACCCGGTATCATGCATTCTTCCTCGCTGTCCAGAATCATCTGAAGGGCGTCTTTACTGGAGAAGCGTGCCATACTCAAAACGCGATGAACTATCAGTAAGTCTGATGAAGAAACAGTGTTTTTATGGCATTGATCGGGGGGCGTATGCGATGCATACTAGATCACCTAAACTATTTACCATTTGAATAGCGCTGGGGGCGGGGCGGCCTCAACTCATTATAGAGATAATGAGGCAGAAGGAAAAACGGTACCTCTCCTTGCTTTCAAACGGATTACATGAGTTGAAAACATTTGTTTTTTATATAAATTACTTCATTTAATAGATGAGATTTCAAGCTTCATAAAGACATATCTCACGTGTCTGTGTGAGAAGTATTCGGTGAGTTACAGTTCATTTTCGGACGCATTTCAGAATGGACTACACTGACAGAGAGAATTGTTTATTTTTCTTTATTTGGCGAAAAGCTCAACACTTTGTTTTTATTATGAGTATACACAAAAATAATACACATTTAACAGAATCGATTGATGTACGAAACTCCTATGAAAAATCAAAGTCAACAGAGTATTTATGAGTTTCTTTTACACTGATAAAAAAAAAGCAAGCTGGTATCGCCGGCGATACCGTCGACCTCAGGGGGTTAAGGCGAGACACTACAGGTGAATAGGGTCAAAATTTTAACTAGCAGATATCACCATGAAACTTTCCGAGTTGATTACCTACATTAAAATGAGGAAAAAATGTATTACAAGTTTTCTGTAATTTAATGTTTAAATATGCAAATTAGGCAATATCTAATTAAATATGCGCTAATTTGTATATATTTTAAAAAACGAAATCTGAGTATTGGATAAAGCCAGGTTAAAAAATATTTGTTCATTGTGTTCACATATTAGATGGGAAAAAAATTACAGAGGGATTTATGGATATCTACTTTTGTTATCCTGTAAATCAGAATATACTGTCAATAGCCTTAAATGATTTTCGCCATGTTTTTTGGAATAAAATGTTATATAAATCAGGCTAGAAATAATATATTTACAAATCCCTCTGTAAATGTCTTCATAATATAATTAGGTAAAAGACTGGAAAGTTTGGTGTATATAGATGCTACTGAAGTGGAGATTTCGAACTTGGAGAATGAGAGAAAGGTCATTTAGATTAAACGGGCTTTAAAGATTTATCATCAGCCAATGAGATTGCGCATTCAGCCCTTTTACTTTCACGATTGGTTGCTGATAAAAAGGAAATTACCATATTTGGATCCAACAGCATTTTACAGTGAAGAGAGAGCTTTCCAGCGGTGCCTGTGATGACAAAGAGCAGACAGAGATCGCGGATCGGCGGGATGATTTACAACGACAACTTTTGTTGAATTTATGCGAAATCTACAGACGCAAACAGACAAAGTGTAGTAAAATAAAGACCTAAATGTGTATTTCGGACTTTTTTTCACCACAGTCTGAAAGAAGACATGTTATTGAAGACAAATATACAAAAATATCAAATTTGACCAGTAAAAAAAAACCGGCAGTCATATGACAAAATGTTCCAGAAAATCTGGGGAGCATCAGGTGGGCATATTACTTTAATGAGATGATAATTTTACATGTTTTTATTATGGCTTTTCCAGGTAGCTGGTCAGTTATCCTATGCCCACATGGTGTGGTGTATAGTATAAAGTTCAATTTGAGAGCCGAAAGTCCCAGAGATTGTGCGGACCTGTTGTTGTCATGGAAGCACATTCCTAATGTTAGTGTCTATGACTTTGCGCGAGGCTTGACCACACATACGGTAATTTGCGTGTACCCACTGCTATTCCATTTCAACCCCATGAAGGGAGATTAGCTGAGCCAACACCAGACAACATCAGTTCAGCCAAGCAGGACAAACTAAACGTCTCTCTTCCTTGGTTGTTTGAGAAGACAGACAATTTGAATATCAAATGCCATCCCATCACTGGATCATCTGAGCACTACGTGTTATATGACAAACTTCATGAATCGAACACAAAAGACCCCCAGGAAGTACTCAGAAGAATCAGCCTGGTCCCAGAGCTACAGGGTTGGCTAAATAGTCAAATAGCAGAACAGTTTTTTGCAAGCTGGCGAAAAAGCAACTATTTCCTCAACAACATGGCACCATCAACACATATCTTTATGATGCGCAACATCATTCATCATAAAAACACATCCACAAATCAGAAACTTCTGGAAGTACAGCTGCAATGTGGTCACAGACCTCATGGAATTGAAGACATCATCCTGTCTGACTTAGGACAAGCTATTCTAGGTCAGTAGCCAATAGTCATGCTGCACTGCTTTCTTTTATAAACCATGATATTTTGAGTAACTTTACAATAGTAACCTTGTTTTACCCTGCTTTTCTCAGCCCCACAAGCCAGTGAAAGAGAAACCGTCAGGCAACATCCACATCACATAAACCAGGACATTAGTGAGGGAATTTTGTTTCTTTTTTCTTTCAATGTTTTTTGCCTTTTTGCTAAAACAGTTTTTTTTTTAACATATGCAGAAGACTGTGGACCTCAATGTGAAGCATTCACCAAGTGTGAAAATATTTCAGCCTGTCGAGCATCATGGACTTTGGGAAATCATCCAGCTCAAAAAGAACCAGTTAGTTTCAATAAATCATTAATACAGCTCTGTTTAATTGTGGGATTTTTAATGTTGAAACCTTTTTTGTTGTTGTTTATAGCTAAACTACATACTGGACATTGAGAGACCAAGAGAGGAACTGATCGTTCGAACAACAAATGCTGTCCTAAACCGTGCTGCCTTTTGGACACTGGGCTTTAACAGAGACATGGAGTCAACTGTAAGATTACAGCTGTTTTATATTGCTTTATATATTTGTTGTAACATGGATTTATAATTAATATTGTATTTATATACTTTTTTTCTTCAGATTGGTTGTTTTCAGTTGCTTGAAAGCATTGCACGCTCAAAGGTATTTTAATTATATATTTAGTTACTTAGAAATACATTCAAGTTGTACAATATTCATTTTATACAATATTACAATAGTTGAGTTGACAGTACATATTTTGAATGGCACCTTCTACACACAATACCCTGCAGGGCAAGAACATTTATGTAGCCAATCTTTATGTTGTACCAACATGGCTGCCACCAAACAACTGTGATCCATTTGTGAGTCTACCTGTAAGTACATGTTGTTCTATTCCCTGTTATGCATGCTGTTATGATGTGTTCACTAAAACTTTCTAATTCATGTCAGGATGATGCTTACTTGAAAGATGCCCTTGTGATTCCGATTTGGACACCAGGACACTACCAGTTGTGTGTACGTATTCACACTGCATTTAGTGAATAAAATAAAAATAAAAAAAATAAATATATATATATATATATATATATATATATATATAATCGTCTTTGCATGCCAGTAGTGCTTTGATTTCAGTGCATGTATAACTGCAGAAAGTACCAAATGATGTTTTATTAACAAGGTTCGGGAGGAGCACGTTCAGATAATTAACACAAGTGGAGAGCACTCAGCAATCAATGGTAAGAGGTGTATATATACTCAGCAGTCTCACCTCATTCCATTGACAGTTTTTGCAGCATCCCTCCACCACCCCTTCTCCACGCTTCTAGTCCTAAACACTTACATACGGGGGGAGTACTCTGGGTTCGGGCCGAACTCCGAGCTCGGAGCCCTCCCTCCGGACAGCACGCCAAATACGCATTAAACTTTACCCCTTCAAATTATATGTAAGTGTGAACTCGTGAAATAGATGTAAAAGTACACATAAAAAAAAAAAAAAGTAATTTGTGCTGTTAATAATGTTATTTAAGGAAAAAACAATACTGTTCTTTTCTTTAGGTTTTGAACCCAGCCCAGAGATTAATTATCTTTTTAGACTCTAAATGTTCTGAGACACCACTTGGATTTGGTAACCAGAGATACAAAGCTCTGTTGAGGTCTTTGGAGAAATTTAATTAAAATGCGCGGTTGCTTTTTTTTGTTCAGAGAAAAACGTGCCTTTGTTCACTAATAGTCACAGTTCTGTGACTTATTTCATGAAGTTCATAGTATTGTATGTATTTTTCAGATGTTGTTTTCCTATATTATGCATGAAGTTTTGTTCTCATTGTGTTCTTGAACGGGTTTCTCAGAGGTTACTGAGAGTACTAGGGGATCCCTATCTGATTCAAGCTCGTTTTGTAATCAATATCATGCTAATAATATCTATATAGTTGCAGGCCATATTTAAAAATGTATGGAACCGCTAGCTCTTTCACTGAACCCAGTTTGAGAAACTGTTCTACAGATTTAAATGTGAATGAAAGTTAAGAAAAAACTGCTAATGTTAAAATGAACACAATCTGTAATCGACAGGGATATTGCGAACAGGTTAATGCCTGGAAAATGGGCTGAAAAGACAGGCCTTGATTTAGAGGTACATTTGATCAAGTCTTGAAGTGTTACTTGTTGAAATTTTAGTCACTAATGTATTTTTCTATATTAAAGGGATTTCCAGGGCAACCATATGGTAATGACTGCGGTGTCTTCATGTTAATGGTAAGATTGTTTTTTGTTTGTTCGTCATCTGGATGTTTTTTATTCTCTTTTGCCTCACGTTTTACAAATAAATAATAGAAAAATGTGTAATATTGTCATGCTTTACAGCCATGGAAAGGTTTTTGCACACTTAACTGAGGAGTCTAAAACCTTCCTGAGGGGTGATCGACAGCCAGTTTTTAGACTAAAGAAAGGGAAGTTTGAGGAGACCTTTCAGGTGAAAGCTTATACTAGGATATGACACTTAAAATGTCATATTACATTGTGAATGTTTGATTTGCTTATGCTGTGGTGTTTGACTAACAGGTAGAGCCACAACATCAGGTTTGTAGTATAGGCAGTGAATGGTTCTGACCAGGACGCCCCCATACAGTTCGTGTAGTTGGTTTTGCCCTTGGTGAAAAAACACTAGTAAAAGAAGCTGAGCGTGAACTCCTGTGTGTACGTGTCTTATTATAACTTAAGTTTAACAAAGACTACAACATGGTGTCAGAAGTCAATGTATCCACCGAATAACACCGCACACATCAAGTTGTGACTGAAGATCACCGCGGCGCGGGTGAACAGAGACGAACAGCAGCACTGCCGGATGTGCTAACGTGACGGACAAAATGGAAATGCTTCATCCGCCGCCACCTTTGTCCTTGACGGGGAACTTGGCTGAAAATTGGGAACAAAGATTTAATTTGTATCTTACTGCCTCAGCTCTAGTGGATAAATCTGAGACGAGACAAAATGCTGTGCTGCTGCATTGCATAGGAGAAGAGGCGCTAGACATTTATAACTCGCTCGAGATCGAATACGAGGATCCACAACATAAAAAATTATCAGAGGTCCTCGCAGCACTGCGACAATACTGTGCTCCGCGAAAGAATACCGTCTTTGAACGACATCAGTTCTGGGCCCACACATTCTCTGAGAAAGCAGGCATAGACAAATTTCTCACGGAGCTAAGAAACAAAGCACGCACATGCGAATTCGGAGAAACTGAAGATCTCATGATATGAGACAAAATAGTATTCAGCATAACAGACTCAGGCCTTCGTGAACGATTGTTGTCTATATCTGAGTTGACCCTTTCAAAAGCCATTGACATGTGCAGAGCTAAAGAAGTCACGAGGGCACAGGTTACAGCTATGGCAGCATCATCAGAAACACAATTTGTGCATGCCATCACAAAAAAAGGGCAGCAGCCTAAATGGAGATCAAACAAACCAGCAGTGCACAAACAAGTGACAGCGCCAACTAGAGGACATTCAAAAAACTGTGGCAATTGCGGAGGCATTCACATGCCAAGGCAGTGCCCTGCCTATAATGAAGTGTGTAAAAAATGTGGCAAAAATAACCACTTTGCACTAGTGTGCAAATCAAAGGCCAAAATGGACACGCTCGACATAGATACCGAGATATCTGGGATAGACACACTGTTTGTCGGTACTGTAGTTCTGTACTGTGGTACGTAAAACACGTCAGAGACAGGCTGGCACACAAATCTGAGTATGGCAGGTACAGTTGTCAACTTCAAACTCGACACGGGCGCTGAAGCAAGCGTCATTCCAAAGAAAATCATTGATCAGCTTCAGGTTCCTGTGAACATCCAAAAGACAAACACAGTGCTTGTGTCGTATGGAGGAACCCGCATCAAACCAGAAGGTGTTGTTAAACTCCATGTGCAGTCTAAAAATAAAACAACTGACATGATGTTCTTTGTGACTACAGCATCAGATATAGCCCTACTGGGGAGACAGGCATGTGTGCAGTTGGACCTCATAAGAAAAGTAGACGCTCTCACACCATCATCACCCGCCACAAAAACTGAGCTCCTCAGCCGCTATGCATCTGTGTTTCAAGGTTTGGGCCAGTTTCCAGGATTGCACCATATTCAAACAGATCCTTCCGTTCCTCCGGTAATACACGGCTGCAGGAAGATACCGTATGCAGTCCCTGACCGACTCAGAGAGACACTGGATGAATTGGAGAAAAGGGGTGTCATAAGCAAAGTCTCTAAACCTACTGCATGGGTTAGCAGTCTCTGCATCACACAAAAGAAAAACTGAGAGTCTGCCTGGACCCCAGAGACCTAAACAGGGCCATACTCCACCAGCACTACAATATTCCCGCCCTGGAGGACATACGGAGTAAGTTAGCTGGCAAAAAGTTGTTCACCATCCTGGACGAGAAGGATGGCTATTGGCAGATTCAACTAGATGAGGAGTCGGCAGATCTCTGTGCTTTCAACAGGTATCGTTTTCATCGCATGCCTTTTGGCATAAAGTTAGCGAGTGAGGTATTTCAACGCTTGAACTCAGAAAGCTTTGGGGACATTGAAGGTGTTCCTGATCCACCAAAGCAGAGCATGATGTCATCCTAGAGAAAGTGATGAACAGAGCGGTGAGTCTAAACGTGAAATTCAACAAAGACAAGTTGCAGTATATGGTCAATGAGGTGACTTACCTAGGCCATGTTATCACCGCTGAGGGAGTGAAGCCTGATGAGTCCAAGGTTTCAGCAATATTGCAATTTCCCCCTCCCACTGACAGAAAAGCCCTTCAACGTCTGCTAGGTATGACATGCTACCTGTCGCAATACATTCCCAATGAAGCCACCCTCACTGCACCGCTCAGGCTGTTGCTAAGGAAAGATATAGACTGGCAATGGCATCCTGAACAGCAGTTAGCACTTGAAAAACTCAGAACAGCCATAGCAACTGCACCTGTTCTTGGGCACTTTGACCCAAAGGAGCCTATAGAAGTGCAGGTAGACGCCTCAAAAGATGGCTTGGGGGCCGCTCTAATGCAGAAACAGCAACCAATTGCATACGCTTTGAGAGCGCTATTTGCGGCTAAAAAGAACTATGCCCAGATAGAAAAAGAGCTACTGGCCATAGTGTTCGCTCTGAGAAAGTTCCACCAGCATGTTTATGGTGTGCCCATTAGAGTTCAGTCAGATCACAAACCACTTCAGGCGATATTCTCCAAACCCATAGGCGCAGCACCAGCACACCTTCAAAGAATGCTGCTCCAGCTACAAAGGTATGATATCCACATTGTTTACACTCCAGGCAACCAGATGCATATGGCAGACACGCTGTCCAGAGCATACATTCAGTCTGATGCAACAGAGAGTCTAGACCTGAGCGAAGAGAAAGTCATCTATGCAGTGAATGGAGAATCACTTTGTGGTAACATCATGCACAGAATCCAACAAGCCACACAGTCAGATCCTGAGCTTCACCTGATACGGCAGCTACATGAGCAAGGATGCTTCTACTGGCCAGGACTCACTGAAGCCATACGTCACATGGTAGAAGCATGTTGTTACTGTCAAGAGGGCGTCCTGAAAATCAAAAGGAGCCACTTATATCACATTCAGTTCCAAATGGACCCTGGCAGAAAATAGCTGCTGACATTTTTGACTTTCAAGGACGTTAATTTCTTCTGATTGTGGACTATTTATCTAAATATCCAGAAGTCCTAAAGCTGTGAGACAAAACGTCGGGCTCACTGATAGCACAATTCAAAGCAGTGTTTGCAAGACATGGTGTGCCTGAAATCCTGATTGCAGATCATGTACCCTTCGCCAGTGCTAAAATGTCTCGATTTGCTCATGACTGGGGTTTCAACATCACACACTCCAGCCCAAATTTCCCTCAGTCCAACGGCATGGCAGAGCGAGCCATAAAGACTGTCAAATCTATGCTGAAAGCTGCTGCTCAGTCTGGCACTGACCCTCACCTAGCTTTATTGACTCTCCGCAACACTCCTGTCACTGGTCTCAAATACTCCCCAGCCCAGATTCTTATGGGCAGGGTCTTACGTTCCACTTTACCGGCCAGCAAAGCTGTTCTGCAACCTTCTATACCTAAACACATCCAGGAAGCGCTGCAGCATCTTCAATCACAGCAAAAGAGATGGTACGATAGAACAGCAGCCCCACTTCCTGCCTTCAAGGGGGGAGAGATAGTACATATGAGAATCAAAAACACATGGAAACCAGCCACAGTTGTCAGTATCCAAGATGAGCCCCGCTCATACGACGTTGTCACATCATCGGGCACAATCTACCGCAGGAACAGACGCCACCTCAGGCCTGACAGGTCAATCAAACAAGACTCACAACCTGACTGTTCCATGTACACTGACAATAACTTGTGCAACGACACTGTTTCAAAACCTGCTCCAATTGAGCCTCCTCAAGATGAGGAACGGAGCGTGAAACGTCCGGAACACACAAGAGCCGGACGCATCGTCAGACAACCGGCACGGTTTAAGGATTATGTGCTTACTTAAGTATGCTAGATTATTGTTACTATTGCTTGTTCATAGCAAACGTTTATTTTATACACTGGTGATATTTTCAGCATACTGTCCTTGCTTTATGTCTGATTAATACTTTGTTCAAAGCTTAAGAAGGGGATGTAGTATAGGCAGTGAATGGTTCTGACCAGGACGCCCCCATACAGTTCATGTAGTTGGTTTTGCCCTTGGTGAAAAAACACTAGTAAAGTTTTGCTTTGTTTTGGTTTTTGTTGTCAATGTGTTTGGTTTATCACAGTTGTATCTCCCTTGTTCTCTGTGTTATTTCACAGAGTTGATTGATGCCAGATTTGAAGATAGCAAAGCATGTGGTGTTTGGATCAGTCAAGTGTGCTGCTTGGTTCTGTTCAGGTGCCCAAAGTACTGTGTATGGAGGAACAAGACGTTGCGGAAGCAATTGAGCGATTAGAGAAGGCTGAGTTTCCAGAGGACAGAACAGATGCTCTGGAACCCTTTTGCTTCATCTTTACCGAAATTAATGACATGCAAATGTTTCTTGAATATGTAGTTGATGTCATGAAATTAAAGGTAAACTGTCGAACTGCAATAGAGGAAAGTGCATAATGTGCCAGTGTGTTTTTGTTTTTTATATATGGAAGGGGTAAAAAGTGGTTTCTTTATATTGTACTAATTATATATTTTCTATTTGTACGTTGTATTTGTCTATTTTGCACGTTGGTTAAATGCAAATTGACATTTACAATAAAAAAAATACATTTCTTAATGGTATTGATATTTACAATAAAATAAAAAAATACATATCTTGTTTTTTTTGTTTTTGTCTTTAAATTGTATAAACCTGATTGTTCCTTTGTATCCTTGATGGTCATTAGCTTTGCTGTTATATTAAAACAATATTTGCCTACTTGAATGTCAAATAAATAATATAACATAATATTTTGATGAACGCAAGCTGCAAAGTATAACTTTTGGAAAATTTCGGAGGTGCTATAGCACGTAAGTACTTTAACAGCGTTAATACAATGCGAATGAACTGCTGGAAACATATTTCCGGTTAATTCGTGTCGATTGCAAGTGACGTCACTTGCAGAGGAAGCGCTGGTGTCTGATCGTGCAAGTGCGTGCAAGTCTGCAGCCAGACCCTATTGTGCAAGTCTGCAGCCAGACCCTATTGCATTAAGGAGACCTTCCGATTTCTGACTATCACTGACTTAGCACGTTGCATCTTGCGACTATTACAAAAATTACACCTTTTGGGAAGCATAAAGCGATACCGCTTAAGAGTAAAATAGTTCTGCATCCTCTGACTATTTCAGAACCGGCTACGTTTGATTGTGAGCGCACATTCGCGACGTGACGTCTCAAAGCGATACCGGGTCCTTAATGAATGAATAATTGAAAATATGGGATACCCAGAATAATCAAAGATCTAAATTAGTTCATAATCAATATTTATGATTACTTTCTAATAAGAAACACAATCTAAATTTGATTATCATTTGAAATTGGAGTCAGATTAAGCGTAGAGATAAAGTAATATTGAAACTAAATTCTAATAAATTAAGTAAACTTTACTGGAGCGCTGAAAAGACACACACGCATTATATACCTTCGCCCAGACTGTTGGACACCGTTTTTGGGCCAATGGGTGGTCTTTACAGGGGCAACCAGATTATGCATGCTGTTTCATGTCATTTTTGGAACAGGAACATGTTTACAACAATAATCCTTTTTCCACACATATTCCTTTTTATAAACGATATATATCAATGATAGTGTTTTTTATTTGGATGGGAGAGGATGATGACTTGGATCATTTTGTTCATTATTTAAATTATCTTGTTCCAACCATCACATTTAATATGGAAGCAAGTTTTGAAAAAAATCTGCTTTTTGGATACTTTTGTCAAATAATACTTTATTTACAACTCTTTATAGAAAACCCACAGACTGGAACAGTCACGCTACTTCACGCTAAAAGCTTACATCATATCAAGGTCTGCCCTACAGCCAATTTCTTCAAATCAAGAGAATTTGTACGAACATTGACGATTTTGAAGTGGAGTGTGATGAGATGTACAAGCAGTTCCTTCTAATGGTGCGTTCACACCGGACGCGAATAGCGCGTCAGGCGCGAGTGATTTCAATGTTAAGTCAATGCAAAGACGCGTTACGCGCGTAAAAAAATCCTGCGGCGCGGTAAACGCGAATACGCCTCATTCGCGCGTCAAGTTCGCACGAATAGCGCGAATTGAGCGTCTGGCGCGTTAAGCGCGTTACGCGCGAATGATTTTATTAGTGCTATTTGTGCATTCACGCGTTTGACGCGAATTCGCGTCTGCCGCCCGAGTTGAAAAATCTGAACTTCTGCGTCAATTCGCGCCGCGTTAACCAATCAGGAGCCTGCTTGCTGCTGTCACGTGGTGAAGTGACAGTTTATAATGTTATTTTATGTTTGGCCTCAATAAATTATTTTGTAATATGACTAAAATGCACAACAAAGCAAATCTTTCACATAAAAACTCGATTTCAATATATGAGAGATACTCATTTTATATTGAATGCTATTTATTCCATATCTATTCTAGATTATATGAAACATTATTATTCTAATGTAAAGACAACAAACACAATTTAGTGTATAAAAACAAAAATCACAGGACAGGTTTCACTTTTGGAGTCTGGCTCCATTTATTATCAAAACAAAATTAAAATGACAGATTAGGTGGGTGCGGGCGAGGCTGAACCTCGCGCCGGGCTGTAGAGCGCGGGCTCGTCAGGCAGCGACCACTCGAGGCCGAGGCCTTACGGCCTACGCTGTCCTCGTCAGCGTCCTCACCGTTAGGTCCACCAAACCTAGCTCCTGGAGCAAATTGTGAAACTCCTGAAACCCTCTGGAGGGTCTGGTGGACCCGAGTACAGCGACGATGTCCCCTACGCAGCTGTTTCTGCTCTCCAGAGCATATACGAGCGGTGACTCTCTTGATTAATGCTAATGCTAATGCTCGATAAACATCTAAAAAAGATGGCCGCCAACGGGTTTCGAAACTTTCGCCTCTGACGTAAACGTTTTTACGCGTGTCAATTTCGCTCTTGACACGCGAATTAACACAAAGTGGTCAAGCGTCAAACTAGACGCGGCAGGCACGAATTTGACGCGCTATTCGCGTCCGGTGTGAACACAACATAAGAGGATATCCTGAAAAATGGCTCAAACAAGCAATTGTAAAAGTCAAATCTACATCAGCTAAGTCACAATCTAAGTCATCTCATAGACCGTCTCACATATGCTGTACCACCTACACTGTCCATAGTCAGACAATTAAGTCCATCGTTAATAAAATTTGGCATGTTCTGAGAGCTGATGGCATTGGAAACAAAATCTTCAAGGAGCCTCCCCTTTTTTCACACTATAGGGGACGTAATATAAAAGATTACCTGGTCAATTTGGATACTTTCATCAAGGAGAACAAACATGTGATTTTGGACCACTCTACTTACTTTTTTCCATATAAGATATGCACAGCTTGTGATAACGCCATCAAAACCAATTCATTTATGAGCACCACCACCACTCAGGAAACATATAAAATCAGAGAGACTATCACTTGCTCATTGATCAAGATCTGCATCAATGAGCACAGGAGTTCTATAAGAAGGACAGATATCCATTCTCTTGTGGCCAGGCATTTTGCAGATGCCGGTCACTATCACAGTTGTGTTCTGTTTAGTTTGTTTTCATTGGACTTGTCTGCCTGTCATCATGTCACGTGTCTTCTTCACCGTCATTATTAGTTCAGTTGTATCACCTGTGTCTAGTTCATCATCATCATCTACATCACCTGTGTTCTGTTAATCAGTGTTCATCTGTGTTGTATTTAAGTTCCTTCAGTTCAGTCAGTCTTTGTCTGTTATTTGTTGTACTAGTGTGAGTATTCTGCCTGTACCCACTGGAATTGCTATTTAGTAAAAGTTTGTATTGGAGCCTTTTTGCCTTCTCCTCCTCTTCTTCTGCCTGCACCACACCCTGACAATATATATATTGTATTAAATTAAATTTTATTCTTTTTTTCATTTATTATAATTTGTTCTTTCATATAATTATTATTATTATTATTATTCTCTCTCTCTTGTAGCATGCTGTCCAACACTGTGTTTGGATCATTTATTGGCCTTGGTTTGGTTGATCATGTGATCTATGCAACCATGTGACTTCATAAATTAAGATGGCTCCTGCACTTAACATTGTAAGCTTGGCATTGAGGTTACCTGTGACCGAAACGTTTGCCACTTTTGTCAGTAAAAGCATTGATTTTATCTCTTGTCTTTGGTGGAGTGTGTGGACTCTCTTGAAGTGCCTCTCTAATTGACATCCATCCAAAGAAATGGCCTCTGGTCTCCTTCCCTGCGCACCACAGTGTTGCGTTTCTTTTTTCTTTTGCTAACATTGGAAGCTTGACTTAAAGCAGCTTTGTCACACTGCACCATTTTCCTTCCATTTTGCATTTCTATGGCAACACTGGCATCACCTTGATTTTGCCAAGTAAGACATGTTCCTGATTCAACATATTTTGTTGACCCTAGAACAATATTCCTGTCCAAAAATGTAGTATCCCTACCCCTAAACCTAACCATACCCCTTACTAATCCCTAAAATCAGAGGTACATGATAGGCTAATAAAAATAAAGTAGAATCATCAAAATGTAAACTTGACTTACAATAAACTTGTCCGCTCAAATGTGATTGGTTGATTGGAATGCTGTTCCAGGATCAAGAAAGATGTGGATCCAGGAACATTTTGCACTTGGTGAAATCACATTCAACCATGTGACAAGGCAAGAGTGATAATGAAGTGGCTTGGAGATCATTACACTGAAATTTTGGATTTGTGGCCAGGCAACTCCCCGGATCTTAATCCCATAGAGAACCTGTAGTCAGTCCTCAAAAGGTAAGTGGACAAGCAGAATTCCACAAATTGTGATCAGCTCCAAGCATTACATTAACATGGCAAGAATGGATCGGCATCAGTCAGGATTTGGCCCAGAGCGAATTGCCAAGGTTATAAAGAAGGGTCAACATTTTAAATATTGATTCTTTGCATATATTAAATGTTTTTGCCAATAAAAGCTTTTAAGACTTATGAAATGCATATTACTATTTTCCAGTATACAATAGAAACATGTTTAAAAAATAATCTACAAATTCTGAAGCAGCAAACTTTGAGAAACACAAAATGTATGTCACTGCCAATACATTTGACCCAAGCTGTATATAAAAGTCAAAGTGCAGTTAAAACAAGGCTGCATTCGTCCCGAAAACATGCATGCCAAACAGAAAGATTCATACACATTTCACAAGTTTGCACTTACATGTAATCAGATATAGTACAAAATAAGCATAATTGGTGAGATGTCCGAGGAGAGGGCTTCCGAGCTCGTAATTTGGCCCGAACCAGAGCAGAGCGTTAGGGTTAGGGTGGAAGAGGGATGCTGGGAAAACTGTTGTAGAACAGAGGTAAGTCGGCTCTGTGTATATGCCTCTTCTCGCATTGATTTGGTAGATTATCTGAACGTGCTCCTCCTGAACTTTGTTAATAAACCATCATTTATTTTGTGAATCTCTTCCCATGATGGCTTTTTTAGTGTTTCTCTCTGGATGCAAAAGGATGATGTAGCACTTTGGGGCAAATATGGCCACCAGTAGTCCAAAACTAGAAGCTAAAATGGCAAATATTTCCACAGCTACTGCATATTTCCCTGGAGAGCTAACATATGCTGGAACAAATGCAACCCACACAGCACAGAAGATCAACATGCTGAAAGTGATAAACTTTGCTTCATTAAAATTATCTGGAAGATTTCTCGCCAGGAAGGCTATCAGAAAGCTTACTGCTGCCAACAGTCCAATGTATGCCAACAATGTAGAAAAACCAGCCACGGAGCCAATAGCACACTCATATACTATTTTAGAACGGATATACTGGTTGTTTTTATGGGGTGTTGGAGAGGCAGTTGATAGCCAGACTGCACATATCACAACCTGGATGGCAGTTAGGACTAGAACTGTGCATCTTTGTTGAGCTACTCCAAACCATTTTAACGTGCCTTGGCCCTCTGGTCGAGAGGAATTAAACACAGCTATTACTACCATAGTCTTGACTAGGATGCTGGAGATGCACAGGACAAAGCTTATGCCAAACACAGCATGTCTTAACAGACATGTCCATAACTGTGGCTGACCAATGAACAGTAGCGCACACAGAAAACACAGTTTGAGTGACAACAGCAGCAGGAAGCTGAGCTCTGAATTGTTGGCGCGTACTATGGGAGTGTTACGGTGATTAGCAAAGATGACCATCACAAGAGCACAGAAGCAGGTGCCAATCAGGGAAGCAGTGGTCAGAGAGATGCCCAGAGGTTCCTCATAAGACAGAAACTCTACTTCTTTGGGGACACACTGATCCTTATCTGTATTGGACCAGAACTCATCTGGACACACTGTGCACTCATTTGCATCTGTGATTTAAGAAAAAGACAGAAGGTGAGGGATTTTAGAGCAACTTACTATCAAATGATATAAACAAATTGCCAAATATAATCATCTCACCTGTTGTATTAGAAATCTCTCCATCTCCGCATGGAAGGCAGTCAAAACAGCAGATAGGAAAGCCCTTCCTCGTGGCTCGTCTGGTTCCTGGGGGGCAGCTCTCACTGCACACAGACCTTGGGGTCTGAAAGAGACATCATCTGTTGTTAGTCATGTGTTTGTCTGTCATCTCTTTTACATAATGACAAGCTTGGCCTTTCCATTACTTCATTCTTATTTGTCTTTTCAAAGCTTTGACTATTTTTAGGTTATATACTGTATCTGCAAAAGGGGTGACATTAACATGCAATGTTAGTTACCTTTTTTGGCTCAAAGTTCCAATATAATGCATCTTCATCCAGTTTGAGCACCATCCCTGTTGCTGCCCCTTCATTTACCACACCAACAGCTTTGACCCTTATTGACCCATCAAAGCTTGGCTGCCAGTTCAGGACATCATAGATGGCCAGAGCATCTCCATTCTTATCAAATGACACATGATCCCCAAAGCCTGTGGTGTAATTCACTTTCTGGAGGTAGTGAACCAGCTGCACAGTTTGTAGACAGAACTTTTTTTATTAATGTAGCACATGTATTTAGCTTTTCCACATTAGCTCTTGTATATTCCTGGAGAGAATCTGCACTATACCTGTACGTCTTACCTGCCAGGGTTTCAGGTTTGTTTTGTCAGCACATCTGTTCCCACTGAATGGTCCTCTACCCTCCTCACACTGCATCAGGTCATGAAATGCATGTGCCAGGGCATAAACTGCCTTATACACATTATAAGTGGCCCTCAGCTCTGAAACATCTGTGTATGGTGTGTGTGTTGTTCTCAGATCCTCCTGTCCAGTACAAATCTTTTTCACTTGCTCTCCATCTCTCTCTTTACTATCAGTTTCATAACTGCACCCAAACATTTTCTCCCAGAAGATCCTCAACATATTATTTTTTGGATCATTGCTGGGATGGAGACGTAGCAGAAATTCATGAAGTCCCTGGATCTCTCCACGCCTGATGGCGATCCCCAGAGTTCCTCTTAGAAAGGGTAGTAAACGTGGAGTGTGGTGTACAAGAGAGGTGGCCCAAGCTTCACTCGCAATCCATTGTCTGCCTGTTATGTTCTGCAACACCACATCATCCACCAAAGGTATCAAAAAGGATGGAGTGGAAAAAACTACCACCACTCTAGCTGTAGAGGCCTGAATCACTGTTGTTATATGCTGAATATCTCTGAGGTTGTTATCATGGGGAAGGATTTCAGAAAAAGCAATACAGCCACCAAACAGCTGTATTTCCTGTTGGAAGAACTGAGCAGCATAGATGCCATAGTCATCATCACTGTAGACGAGACCAACCCAGGTCCATCCAAAATATTTTAAAATCTGAACCATAGCCCGCACCTGGAAGGTATCACTGGGAATAGTTCTGAAGAAAGAGGGGTACTTTTTCCTGTCACTCAAACAGGAGCAGGTGGCATAGTGACTAACCTAATTAGAGAGAAAGACAGAAAAATAGTGAAACTAACAAAAAATTATCAGTACTTACGAAATTTTGTCATACAAAAACAGACAAGAAACACTTCTTTTTTTTTTTTTTACTAATCTTACTATAGGTACTCGAAACAGCCCAAGAATACTGGAAATTGCAATGGAAGCAGTTGAACTTGAATCCCCCACGATTCCAATCACTGGTGGTGGGCCAGTGCAGTTTAGATTTGAGAAGGACTCCTCTGTCCCACTAGCCAGGGATATGGCAGCCCGAAACGCCATTCCTAGCATCACACAGTTGTCATAAACATGGTAACCAAGAGTGATGTTAGGCAGCAGATTTGGATTCTTATTGATCTCATCTATTGCAAAAGCCATGGTCTGTGCCTGCTGGAAGCTTTCCATATCAAATCTATGAAAAGCAAGAGAATGTTGATATTTAACTATTCTGGAGGGTATGCAATTATCAAATTCACAATGGAAATTAACATTGAATTCAAAATAAATATTTTAAAATAAACAATTAAATAATTAAATAAATATTGAGATATATTTTTCTAGTTTTAATAAATTGTTCTCTTTTTTTCCAGCCTTGTATTGCTGTCCTTATCCACTCTAGACTCACTGCTCACAGTAAGGTGGTTCTGGCTCTGTTCTGAAGCTCAGCTCTGGGAACACTGTGAGGAAGTCAACCTCGAACAGGCCTCCAAATATAACATCTCCATCCTTGAACATTCCATTCAACTTGAAGTGTCCTTGAAGCTGACAGGTGCCTGATCTGAGTATTGAAGCTGACAAAATAAAGTTAAAGGACAGATACAGGCAGATGTACAGAGTGAAACTCATCTCTATTTCTGAGCCATTCAACCACTCTGCTCACTAATTTATGATGAAGCTTGCGTGGGTGTTGCTTTAAAAGAGCAGGCAATGTTAAGTGGGTATCTGTGGAAATCAGGATATTGCCCTCCTATCACTGTTTTTTTCTTTTTTCTTTTTTTTCTAATCTATATTAAGTAATTTCAAATTTGGAACTTTTTTTTATGATAGAACCAGTTCTTTAACAGGGGTGGGGTGGGGCAGGGGGAAATAAAACAGTACTGATGGAATAACGAATACCTTATGCATTCACAGTGATTTGCTGCTCAGGAAGGTTGTGAATGATTATTTAGAGATGCTGAGGTGACAAAAAAGTGTTTTATCCTTAGAATATCCTCTAGATGTCAGTCTTGCATTTGACTTTAAAAAAGTAAAAAAGAAAAAAGAAGACTGCCTCAACATAATCATTCAGTGACAAATGCTAATACTAAGGTATAAAGAATTTATCATACTGGTTGATTTGCATATGCATTTTTAAGGTGTCTACTATGTATTAACTAGTAAAGAACAAAATCTTTAGTCATCTAACATGTTTTAACCATTAATTTTTAATATTATTAAACACGTCTGTGGAATACGATTCTGATTGATCCAGAACAGATTGTTTCTGAACAATCACTTCTCCATCAGAGAGCCAATCTTTTTTTTTTTTTTTTTTTATAACAGGTGTTACTCATGATCTGTCCCATTTAGAAAACAAATGACAAATTATTCTAGTAGTGACTATGATATAATTACCAATTCCCTTCTTTGTTCTCATGGTATAGCTGTAAATAACACCTGGCTCTAACCACAGTGACATTGACTAATGTTAACTTTACACAACTTTTGGCTAAAAATAATAATAATAACAAAATGTTGTTAATGAGAGAGTGGAAAAAAAATATTTAAACCATGTCTTTACTAATACACTGTGCTCTGGCTTCTGTGGCATGTGTATGGTGTGGAAAAGTTTGTCTCAACAAATGAAACATTAAAAAAAAAAAAATAAAAAAAAAAATTTATCATGGATTATTCAAAACGTCATCATTCAAAATAAATAAATTTGATTTCTAGTTAGATTGATGCTGATATGATGCTGATATGGTTTATTTATAATTGTGTAAGCACACACACGGCTGTGTGTGTTTGGTTAAATACAATAAGCAGAACTTTTCACTTGTTAGAACATATGTGTATTGTTAATAGTATACATTTGTAGAAATAAGTCATTTAGCCCTAGTCTTACCAAGGATGACATGTGAGTCTTGAAATGATGTTGAACACTGGTTGGAAACAATGACAGTCTAAAATATAGCTGCAAGCGACAATAATCGGGGTTCAAGCACCATGGACCCATGTGAATGATTAGCGATCCAACTTACATGTATCTTAAGATGTATTTTTTTTTTATAGCAAAGTCAATCTTGAATTTTCACTGATAGTTAGGGTTTCATGAAGCAAGATACAGGACTGTCAAAAATGGTTAATGACTTTTAAAATAAATCATTCTTTTGTGTTGACCAGAGGAGAACCCCGACTGGCAATCCCGACCAGCAATCGGATGGTTGGATGAAATTCTATTTTACTATTTTCTTTTTTTTTTTTTTTTACAAACCACGCATAAATGTCATTATCTCAAAACTACAAACTTTTACATACATGCTGCTGACATATTATTGTAGCAGAGTGTGTGCTAAATACAGTGTAATCAGACTTTAGCCATGAAAATGTCACAAGTAACAGAAATAAGCACAAATGTCAGAGCATGTCAGAACACCTTCAGGGCCAGAAAACACCCCAGACCCCAGAGGGTTAATTCCTTTTATAACTGTTTTAATTTCCCCTGCTTTTATTTTGTGTCTATTTTCTATGCAAAGCTCTATGAATTGTTATGGTGTGATTATTATAATTCCTTTCTATGTAAAGCTTTTGAATAACTGTTTGAATTTTCCTTGCTTTTATTTTGCTTTTATTTTTATTCCTCTCTATGTAAAGCACTTTGAATTGCCATAGTGTATGAATGTGTGCTATATAAATAAACTTGCCTTGCCTATTAGCGATCTCCTCACTGCTCAGGAGTTAATTAAATTTAATTGCTCATAATCCTACATTATGTAAATGATTGTATGCTCATCGCAGTTAGTTAAAGTCCCCCTGTAGCCAATAATTTTATCCTTTAAAACTCATCTTTGATCTCCAACATGACATAAACGTTTTTTTTCCTGTAGAAAAAAAAATCAACATGCATTAAAATAGCTTGAATGCAACTCTACACCCTTGCTTCATTTAGTATACGCGGATCCATGAATAGAGGGTATGCATTGATGTCACTTTCCAGCCGGAACATGCCCCCTCAGCCGGATTGAGTGGTAAAAGAACCTGCTGTGTGACTGGATTTAATAGGGGAAACTGCGAAAACGCGAGTAAAACAAACGATTATGTGACATTTATATGTGTCTGATTTCAACGCCGGGGAAATACGTAAAGCAAATTTTCATGTGAACTTATATAAATACAATATAAGTAGGTCTAAATCCAGGTGATCACTTATATGTTATATATATCATCATATCGTCCAGCCCTAAAACTTGTATAGTTTTTTGTAAGTGTTTATTTAAAAACATCCAATTGTGCAGAATAGACGATGGTAAATATTTAATTGATGAGTTGTCAATACAATATATAACAAACAAAATATAGGGTGTGATTTTACCTTTGAATTCAGCATATTGACACAAAATGATAACTGCAAATCCACCTTTCACTGCCTGGAGTCCAGTTGTTTCTAGAAATTGCAACGATCCATTTGCTTCTCTGTTCTGTAGCTTTCGTCAGTCTGCAAAAATTTACCTCAGATTTCTTGTCAAATCAAGTTGTACAGTCAACCGCAAAGCTCTGAAAACAAATGCTGCCGCTCAGTCTTTTTGCTACTCAGTGGGCGTGGCCGCAATCACGACGTTGACGCTATGTGCTAATTAGCCCCGCAACCTAATTTTCCATATCAACAAATTCTCAGCAATGGTGTTGACTTATGAATTTGCACTTGGTTTGTCTTAAAGCACATTAAAAACATCACATAGAAATATAAACAATAATAAAAACTTGATTTTCACCACAGGGGGACTTCAAGAAGTTGGTGCGTTCAGAATTCCGAGACTAAGCAGAAAGAAATGGTGACATCAATATATTTTAAAGCTACAAATCGCCTGTCTATGCGGAAAGCTCCAGCTCACGAACTTGAGGAGAGACTTCAGAGACACCTGCACCTAAAGTCTCGATTGAAAGTTGAGAAACAGATGAGAAACTGTTTGCGGAAATTTCTAAAATGAATTCCACACTATCAACTGTTGTGATGGACGTCTCAACTATTAAACAAACTATTACAGAGTAGAAAGAACAGTGATGGCTATACAGTAGAGACTGGAGGAAGCTAGACACAGGCGGGGAGATTGAGAGAGTGCAATGGCAACTGACACCCATGCCAAACCCTGATCCCCCCAGACCGGGTTTGATCCGCTTTATAAGGCAATCCAGGAGAGATAAGGTGATCAATGTTGCAAAAGGGAAGCTGGGAATTGGTTGGGAGAATTTTCATCTCTCCTTGTTTCCAGACATGTTGAAAGAACTCGCTGCACTGAGAAAGACATTCACCCCAGGAAACGGAAACTTTGGGACCCTGACGTAAGATATTCACTCACTTTCCCAGTGACACTGCTTTTTAAGTGGAAAGCTTCAAAAATGCTGAAACGGCTGAAATATTTATTAATGAACATTGTCATTAAGGTATATTTACGATAAATCAAGATGAGCCCTTTTTATTATCAGCACTTATGTCCAATTGCGGGTATGTAGAAAGTAAATGTGGCAACTCCTGGCAAAGTGATACAACTCCTGGGTGGCCTAGGCAGGAACGGCCAAGAAGAGTATAGCTGTGTCCCAATGTGAAGGCTGCATCCTCCGAAGGCTGTATTTGAAGCAGGTGGGAATTTTCTTGACTCAAAGTTGTCCTGAGGGCAGAAACGTTTGTGATTGGTTCAATCTGACAACCAATCGCAAGAGAGGAGAGAATTGAAGAGGCGCGGCCACCATTTTGAAAATCCCCGCAAATATTCCCACCGGTGCGCAGCCAAAGCCAAGAGGAACTGATAATCCTTTAACGGTGCGCAGCCAAGAGGAACTGCAACTGGAACTGATTATCATTTCAAAGTAAGTTTGTAAAAACAAAAACGTAATTTTCTTGAAAATGGAGCATTGTATGTACAGCTATGTGTGATTTTCTTTCTGCCCTCGAAATCATATTATAATGGTGCAGCTTGTAGCTTAAGGGTAGGCTAGCCTACTGTTTCAGAAGCAAGTTAGTGTTGTAGCTTGCTTTAAAATGTTGCAGTGGCTGTTGCCAGCGGTTCTTATCACAAAAATGTAGAAGAACAAGATCAGAAAAACGTCACCTTTTCAGTGTGTGCACATACATGTAAACCATAAGCGCTAGCTAGTCAAGCTAATCAGCTGAGCTAGAAAGCTTGTTTAAGTAAGTTACATTGCAATAAGCTTTACTGTACTCATATTCAAAAAACAAATGACTATTTAGGGCGTTGTAGTCTAATTTATAAATATGGCTTTTCTTCATGACTGTTTAGTCTCATCTGGTCCCAGGGCAGAGACTATTGTTTCCCACAATTTTGTCTCAGGGCAGGTGAATCCCTCCTAGTCTCAGGGCAGAAGTCAGTCTAATTTATAAATTTGGCTTTTCTTCATGACTGTTTAGTCTCATCTGGTCCCAGGGCAGAGACTGTTTCCTATGGAATGCCAAAGCTGACTTTATTATAAACTAGATGTACCGCATCGCGGTACAAAATATGACCGCCGCTCAGGCCTGCACTGGCTTTCCACAAAAATAAATGACGTGGAGTAATTTGGCTGTATTGCGTGTTTATGTATATACCTAAAAAAAGTAATAGTATGTGCATGTCTGTGTGTGTGTGTGTGTATGTGTATGTGTGTGTCTGTGTGTGTGTGTGTGTGTGTGTCTGTGCGTGTATGTATGTGTGCGTACATGTGTGCGTGTGTGTGTCTGTGCATGTGGATTTGTATGTGTGTGTATGGGTGTGTGTCTGTGCGTGTGGATGTCAGTGTGTGTGCATGCTTGCGTTTGTTTGTATTCCTGCATGTGTGTGTGTGACAGTATCATCCTAAACCAGCAACCCTTCGCTCAACAGCACCATCTACAGGCCGATGAGTGTACAGTCACTAAATGTGCACATAAATGAATTTATTTTATACCCCCCCATGGATGAAATTCTACAAAACTTAGCAGAGGATACCCCCAGAGGTTGTCAAGTTAATCATACACATGAAATATGGTGCAGTTCTGAACATCTCCACTGAAGATAGGGGCGATTAAAGCAGAATAATATTGCATTTTCATTTTTTATGGGAGGGGCGCAAATCACAAATGAGTGATTATGGGCTAGGTTGATGTGGGCCCTTAAGAGCAACATACCATAAAAATGTCTTCATCCTCGGTGCCACGGTTCAGGTAGTTATTTAGGAAAAACTGCATTTTTGAGGGTTTGGGGGGGCCCAGCGCGGGGGGGGAGTGGCCCCCGGGGACCAAACGAAATTTTTCCTTAGAAGTCTAGTGGGGCTACATGCCCACCAAATTTCATGTTCCCCGGTGTTTCGGTGTCCCTGGTATCGTTGACGAAAAATTTACGGGGGCCCCAGCGCAGGGGGGGGGAAGTGGCCCCCGGGGACCAAACGAAATTTTTCCGTAAAAGTCTAGTAGACCAACATACCATAAAAATGTCTTCATCCTCGGTGCCACGGTTCAGGTAGTTATTTAGGAAAAACTGAATTTTTTGGGGTTTGGGGGGGCCCAGCGCGGGGGGGGAGTGGCCCCCGGGGACCAAACGAAATTTTTCCGTAGAAGTGTAGTGGGGCTACATGCCCACCAAATTTCATGTTCCCCGGT
Organism: Leuciscus idus; assembly: GCA_021554675.1. Classification (NCBI taxonomy): domain Eukaryota; kingdom Metazoa; phylum Chordata; class Actinopteri; order Cypriniformes; family Leuciscidae; genus Leuciscus; species Leuciscus idus. Next base: position 27,422,701 of record CM038625.1, on the reverse strand, counting down.
GCTTCGGTGTCCCTGGTATCGTTGACGAAAAATTTACGGGGGCCCCAGCGCGGGGGGCGAAGTGGCCCCCGGGGACCAAACGAAATTTTTCCGTAAAAGTCTAGTAGACCAACATATCATAAAAATTTCTTCATCCTCGGTGCCACGGTTCAGGTAGTTATTTAGGAAAAACTGAATTTTTTTGGTTTTGGGGGGGCCCAGCGCGGGGGGGGAGTGGCCCCCGGGGACCAAACGAAATTTTTCCGTAGAAGTCTAGTGGGGCTACATGCCCACCAAATTTCATGTTCCCCGGTGTTTCGGTGTCCCTGGTATCGTTGACGAAAAATTTACGGGGGCCCCAGCGTGGGGGGGGAAGTGGCCTCCGGGGACCAAACAAAATTTTTCCGTAAAAGTCTAGTAGACCAACATACCATCAAAATTTCTTCATCCTCGGTGCCACGGTTCAGGTAGTTATTTAGGAAAAACTGCATTTTTTGGGGTTTGGGGGGGCCCAGCGCGGGGGGGGAGTGGCCCCCGGGGACCAAACGAAATTTTTCCTTAGAAGTCTAGTGGGGCTACATGCCCACCAAATTTCATGTTCTCCGGTGTTTCGGTGTCCCTGGTATCGTTGACGAAAAATTTAAGGGGGCCCCAGCGCGGGGGGGGGAAGTGGCCCCCGGGGACCAAACGAAATTTTTCCGTAAAAGTCTAGTAGACCAACATACCATAAAAATTTCTTCATCCTCGGTGCCACGGTTCAGGTAGTTATTTAGGAAAAACTGCATTTTTTGGGGTTTGGGGGGGCCCAGCGCAGGGGGGGAGTGGCCCCCGGGGACCAAACGAAATTTTTCCTTAGAAGTCTAGTGGGGCTACATGCCCACCAAATTTCATGTTCCCCGGTGTTTCGGTGTCCCTGGTATCGTTGACGAAAAATTTAAGGGGGCCCCAGCACGGGGGGGGAAGTGGCCCCCGGGGACCAAACGAAATTTTTCCGTAAAAGTCTAGTAGACCAACATACCATAAAAATTTCTTCATCCTCGGTGCCACGGTTCAGGTAGTTATTTAGGAAAAACTGCATTTTTTGGGGTTTGGGGGGGCCCAGCGCGGGGGGGTAGTGGCCCCCGGGGACCAAACGAAATTTTTCCTTAGAAGTCTAGTGGGGCTACATGCCCACCAAATTTCATGTTCCCCGGTGTTTCGGTGTCCCTGGTATCGTTGACGAAAAATTTAAGGGGGCCCCAGCGCGGGGGGGGAAGTGGCCCCCGGGGACCAAACGAAATTTTTCCGTAAAAGTCTAGTAGACCAACATACCATAAAAATGTCTTCATCCTCGGTGCCACGGTTCAGGTAGTTATTTAGGAAAAACTGCATTTTTGGGGGTTTGGGGGGGCCCAGCGCGGGGGGGGAGTGGCCCCCGGGGACCAAACGAAATTTTTCCTTAGAAGTCTAGTGGGGCTACATGCCCACCAAATTTCATGTTCCCCGGTGCTTCGGTGTCCCTGGTATCGTTGACGAAAAATTCAGTAAGGTGACGGGAAAAAAAAACAAAAAAAACTTTGACAATCCCTATATGACCGCCGCTTTCGCTAGCTACACTAGCGGCGGTCATAATAAATAAATACATAAATAAATATACAAAGAAATGTAAAAAAGCAAAAATACATAAATAAATATACAAAGAAATGTAAAAAAGTACAAATAAATTAGTATTTATACTTTTATTTCCTTATATAATATTATATATAATTTCCTTATATATAATATTCCTTATTCCTATATATAATGGAATTTTTGCACACATTTATTTATTTATACATTTATTTATTTCAACTTATTTATTTCCACATTTATTTATTTATACAAGGTGTCACTGTGGCCTCAAAACTTCAGCACGGCCACTCTGAGCTCAATTGCTGATGTCTGAGGTAAAACACGCCCCCCTCATTAGCATACGGACAAAGAAATGTAGAAATAAATAAATGTGGAAATAAATGTGAAAATAAATAAATGTAGACATAAAAACATATATACATACATAAATAAATGTGGAAATAAATAAATGTAGACATAAAAACATATATACATAAATAAATGTGGAAATAAATAAAAGTGTTAAAACAATTATACATAAATAAGGAAATAAAAGTATAAATACTCATTTATTTGTACTTTTTTAAATTTCTTTGTATATTTATTTATTTATGTATTTATTTATTTATTTTTGCTTTTTTACATTTCTTCATATATATATATATATATATTTATTTATTTATAATTAATAAAGTCAGCTTTGGCATTCCATAGGTTTCCCACAATTTTGTCCCAGGGCAGGTGAATCTCTGCTGGTCTCAGGGCAGAAGTTGTCCCAGGGCAGGTGAATCTCTCCTGGTCTCAGGGCAGACAGATATTTCTAGATTTTGGCTTTTCTTCATGACTGTTAGTATAATAATAATAATAATAATAACTTTATTTTGTATAGCGCTTTTAAAAGTCAATTCTCAGAGCGCTTTACATAGACAATAAAACCACAGTAGAAAAATCAGCATAGTATACAACTATTACAAAACATGCATACAAACAATGTTATAAACCTAAAAGACAAGTTAAAATCAGTAAACAAAACGTAAAATAATATAAATTATATCACATGGAGAACCACAGCAATCACGTTTCACCCAAATGCTTCTTTGAAATAATACGTTTTAAGGGATGACTTAAATAATTTCAAAGATGGAGCACTTCTAATCTGGGAGGGCAGGGAATTCCATAACTTTGGGGCGACTGAAGAAAACGCCCTATCCCCCATTGTTTTTAGGCGCGTTACCGGGACAACTAAAAGGCCAGCGTCAGCTGAGCGAAGATTACGTGAAGGAAAGTACGGTACTAAGAGGTCAGAAAGATATTGCGGAGCGAGTCCATTTAACGCCTTGTAGGTCAACATAAGAATTTTAAAATCAAAATCTCTTTGTCTGGTTTTAGTCAGAATACGTGCAGCAGAGTTTTGTACCCACTGAAGTTGGTTCAGAATAGATTTAGATGCTCCCGCCAACAAGGCATTACAATAATCAATTCTAGAAAAAACCAGTGTATTTATTAATTTTTCTGCTACAGAAATAGGCAGCATGGGTCGTAATTTGGATATATTTCTAAGATGATAAAATGAAACTTTAACAGTATTACGTACATGCAGGTCAAATGTTAAGTTAGAATCAAAAATTACTCCCAAGTTTTTTAATTTAGATTGGAACTGTATGTCTGAGCCGTCCACATTTAAAGCTACAGATGTTACTTTGCGTAACTGGTGAGTCGAACCTATGAGCATCACCTCGGTTTTATTGCTATTTAGACATAAATAATTAACAGTCATCCAATTTTTGATTTCTGTAATGCAGTTAGAAAGGTGAGTAACAGCTACATTTACATCCGGCTTTGAGTGAATATATATCTGGGTGTCGTCAGCATATAAATGAAAATCAAGACCAAGAGACCTCAAAAGTTGGCCAAGAGGAAAAATATAAAGACTAAAAAGCAAAGGACCTAAAATTGAACCTTGAGGTACACCATATTTCACTATACCAACCTCCGATCTACTGCCACCCAGCACAACAAATTGTTTGCGATCAGAGAGATAAGATTTAAACCAGCTCAGGGCAGAATCAGATACACCAAAGACAGGGCAGAATCAGATACACCAAAGACAGACTCCAGGCGAGTAAGTAAAGTACAGTGATCAATAGTGTCAAATGCACAACTGAGATCAAGCAAAATCAGTATTGATAAACATCCAGAATCGGAAGCCATCAGTAAATCATTTGTGACTTTAACTAAAGCTGTCTCAGTGCTATGCATTTTACGGAAGCCAGATTGAAGAGGCTCAAAGAGTTCATTAACAGATAAATGAGATAACAATTTTGTTGCAACAATACGTTCTAAGATCTTAGCAATAAAAGAGAGATTAGAGATGGGACGAAAATTTCCTAGATTCTCAAAGTCACAGCTATTTGTTTTTGGAACCGGGGTTACAGCGGCAATTTTAAGTGCGGAAGGCACAACACCAGAAGACAGAGAATCATTTATAATACTCAGAAGGGGCAAACACAATGAAGTAAAACATGACTGAAACAACCTAGCTGGTATGGGGTCAACATGAGAGGTAGTAGCTTTCATCTTTAAGACCACATTACACAAAGATTGAGAATCTAACGGGAGAAATTCTTTAAGATAGACACCTGAAAATTCTATGCTATTTAGTTTTGAGATAGCAGTTGTTTTTGTAGTATTAATCTGATCTCTTATCCCCTCAATCTTATTGCTAAAAAATACAAGAAACTTGTTGCACAATTGAACAGAAGAAGAGACATTAGAATTATTGTTTCTGTTTAAAAGATTGTTAATTGAATTAAACAACCTTTTAGGGTTATCTTGATCACTTGCAATGATTTGAGCAAAGTGAGCAGACCTTATCAATACCATTTCAGTCCTATATTCACCCAAGCTTTCTTTCCAGGTCTGATGATGCACAGTTAAACCAGTAGAGCGCCACCTGCGCTCCATTTTGCGACACTGAGTTTTCATTGCACGCAGGTCGTCATTATACCACGGAGCAGACCGTTTAAAAGATACAGTACGTGACTTCAAAGGAGCAAAGGTGTCCAGGCCGGATGAAAGAATTGTGTGCAGCATATTTACTTTGTCTTCCAATGCATCAGATGGTAGGATACAGCTAGTAGCAGAGTGAATAAAGTCAGAGAAGTCTTTGGGCACAATAGATCGCCACTTACGGTAATGAATAATACGGGAAGTGGTAGCAGGTATAACAGGTAGCTCCAAGTTAAATAGTATAGCTAAGTGATCAGATAGCCCAAAATCAGATACAGACAACCCAGACACAAGTGTATCATTTTGAATCACAAGATCTAACATGTGCCCTTTGTTGTGCGTGGGACAATCTACAACTTGATGTAACTCAAAGCACTCTAATAAAGATGTAAAGTCTTTTGTTGATGAGATATCTATTTTGTCCATGTGAATATTAAAATCCCCAAGAATTAGAATTTTTTGATATTTTAAAATCAACACCGATATTAATTCAGCAAAATCAGATGTAAATTCTTTGCTACCCTTGGGAGGTCTATACACAGCCACAATGACCGTAGACGATGAAGAGACACTCAAAGCAAGGCATTCAAATGAGGTAAAAGAAGGAATATCCACAGAAGATAGTCCAAGTGGCTGTTTATACAGCACAATGATACCACCTCCTCTACCCGTTGAACGCGGGAGATCACATAATCCATAACCCTCAGGAGTCAGTTCATTAAAAAGTAGTCCATCAGATTCTTTATGCCAGGTTTCTGTGCAGCAAATGAGATCCCAGTTTTGGTCCATGATTAGGTCACATACAGTCAGGGCTTTGTTATTAATTGAGCGCACATTTATCAGTGCACATTTCAACAATTGCACCGAAACGGCCATGCCAAGTGTAGCCTCCTCACGTATAACTGACAAATTATTTAAATCAGCCCTTGTTGGTCTCCATGGCATTATCAGCGATTTACGTAAGGCTCTTGGATAAAATACATTTTCTTGTGACGAACCCAGATACCCACATCGTGATGATCGATGTAGGTAGCGTTTTGGTCGAAGAATTCCATAGCTATTGCAAAGTGCGCGAGGTTCAGTCTCCAAAACATGTTTCCCATTAAGGTTCAGCAGCTGGCGAGAAGTGTACCTTATGGCCATTGTAGCGTAGTCCACGCAAATAACAGTATCACAATTGTGTAAGTCCTGGGTCCTGCAACCACTCAAAGATAGCAGCAGTAGTCCAATGATTGTTGCGCGATTCCACATTACGATAGAAAACATGAATAATATGTATTTAAACATTAAAAATAATTGTTTGACGGGAAAGGAGCGGCAGCCACACGCGCCAGCGTTCCCTTTCAACCGGGTTGTGCCATCTGGTCCCAGGGCAGAGACTATTGTTTCCCACAATTTTGTCCCAGGGCAGGTGAATCTCTCCTGGTCTCAGGGCAGAAGTTGTCCCAGGGCAGGTGAATCTCTCCTGGTCTCAGGGCAGACAGATATTTCTAGATTTGGGCTTTTCTTCATGACTGTTAGTATCATCTGGTCCCAGGGCAGAGACTATTGTTTCCCACAATTTTGTCCCAGGGCAGGTGAATCCCTCCTGGTCTCAGGGCAGAAGTTGTCCCAGGGCAGGTGAATCCCTCCTGGTCTCAGGGCAGAAGTCATATTTTTCTCTTCTCAGGGCAACGTAGTTGGACAAAAGGGAGTCAACTGTCTTCTCTGGTCTCAGGGCAGAAGTCATATTTTTTATGTATTATTTAGTATATTAGTAGTTTGTATAATTTGCAGCGCTGCCTGGAAGACTCTTTTGAGGGCTCAAATTTCCATCAAGCGAAAAAGAAGTCAGGGGAGAGATAAATGCAGACAAGACTTGTAAAATAGAAAAGCGCAAGATGAAAAGACATGTTCCTTTTCTTTTTATTATTATTAGACTATGTTAGTTAAATATTCAAAATATTTATCAGGACCGATCAGTTTGATGCTTAGCCTGTGTTTCTCCAAAAATCGATATGTTCAAGTATAGTGTTTTTTCTAATTTCAGAATATGGCGACACATTGGGTGAATGGTGTTAAAAAACGGTTGAAGAAGCCACATGACTCCAGGGTCCACCAAGATGTTGTTATTATTAGGGGGGATGCCAAGGAGTTCATGGAGGGTTACATCAACGAAGTGCAGGAGAAGGAGCATTGCTACTTCAGACCCCCAGTCTGCCCCCGGAAGGACTATTATTACTATGGCTGTGACCGTGGGAATCATGCTGCAGGCAAAAGTAATGGAGAAGCCACACAAACTCGGGCCGATTCTTGCAAGGCATACATCTCTTTCAAAGTCATCACGGATGCCGGAATATCAGGTGCCATAATCCAAAAGATGCTACAGCACACTGGCCATGACGAGGCTAATTCTAAAGAGAAAAACCGCATCCACCCAGACCTGCATTCCCTCATCGAAATATGGCTTCAACAGGGTTGTTCCACTTCTGAGATCTTAATAAAAAGCTATGATTGGGCTCAACAAAATGGGCATGTGGACAAAAAAGACCGCCGGTTTTACTTGACCCCTAATGACATTCGGCTTTTAAAGAAAAACCTCAGAGGTGTGGGTGACAGTGATTCTATCAGTGTGGACCATTTGGTTTCCATGGAACTCAGAGACAACATCTGCTTTTATCAGCCACTTCACAATTAACAACCATTCATTTTAGTTGTACAAACACCATTTCAAAAACAACTTTTGGAAGAGAACCCCCATCCAATGGTTTTCATGGATGCTTCATACAAAGGCATAACAGCCTACAGGTATGCATTTTATGCACTGTTATTGATAAACAAAACTGGAAGAGGCGTGCCATTTGCCTATTTTATCCTGAGCAAGGAAACTACTGCAACAGTAAGCCTCTGCCTACAGAAGCTTCAATTGAGTAACCCAAGCTTCTATCCAAGGTCAGTCAAATGTTAGCATAATTTATGTTATGCTGTATTTATTCTTTTCTTTGTAATTGGAACTACAGGAAATATGCATGTTTGAATCTGAAAATACTACTGCACTGAGCTACAGCTTTTGAATTTTGGATCTCACTAGGTTCTTAACTCTCTATTCTAAATTTTCTTGATACAATGTTTACACTGTATACAATACACTCTGTCTAATGTATGTTTTTGGGTGTGGTGCAACTTTTTCCTCTTTTTTCTTTTCTTTTCTTTCTTTTTCAATGTTACAGGTCAGTGATGATGGACCGTGACTTGAGAGTGCTTAATGCTATTAAAAGTGTTTTCCCAAATGCAAAGCTTCTCCTTTGTTGGTTCCATGTGCTTCAGGTAAGTCGATGAATATACAATATCACTATTTGTGACATTTAAATCTACGATGTTGTGCAGTTGACATTGACAAACTAACAGGAAAGGTCAACTGAGCAGGTACAAAGTACTATCTAAGGATCTTTGGCACAGTGTGCTGTTTTCAACAGTGTTCTTTAAAAATGTGGTGGGTGTGTAAACAAGTGTAATCTTTAACTGTACTGTATATTTAAGGGCAATCAACTAGTGGTCTGCAATGTAATTGCAGGTGGTTGTGACATAAATACTTACAGTTTACAGTATATGCCTTACATGAAACATACCTGAGCTTTCTGGTGAAAATTTGGGATATATACAGAGTTACATTGCAGTACAATAACATAAACTCCCTTTTGGCCAAGCAATGGAAACTAACTGCCACGTGACAGGGTGAAATAACATACCCTAATGTGCATCTGAAGCAATTTATGCTGTTATAGGCTGTTAACCGGTGGCTTGTGAAGACAGATGGAGGTCACCTGACACCTGAACAAAGAAATGTGGTCATTCATGCCATGGCATCAATGAAAGCATGCCTGACGGTACTATATTTATATTTTTTAACATTCATAACCCCAGTGCAACTAAGTGGTCCTGACCAAATTATGCATTCTGTAGTCTACATAATAGTGAGTTTACAATTATTTATGCTTTTTCTTTTTAATGTTTGTATATAAGCATCTCAGATTAAATATGTTTTCCCCTAAGGAGGAAGAGTTTCTCAATGTATCTGCCAAGAAATGCAGTGAGATCGACACCTTTTTAGATAGTCCCCATGTAACAACTTATCTGAAGACAAATTGGTTTACTTATGCGGAGCTGTGGGTAAACTTTGGAAGAACGTTCTATCACTGTAGCAGTGAGACAAACAACAAGGCTGAAAGGTATTTTACTTACATTTGCCAATAATATTTCAAATAAGGGATTGTTCGTTTTTTATTTAAGGGGCCACCGGAGGAGTTTTGAGATCTGTTGTCAAAAAAGACATGACCCTCCCTTCGCCAGCAATACATTTTTCTATGACCCTCCAAAATGTTTGTGAAAAAAGGCATGACCCTCCCCGATAATTTATTGATTAGCCTACTTCTGTACTGGTTTGCGCTTGGCAAAGATGTTCAGATAGCCATTGTTTTTTTTTTTTGTTTTTTTTTTTTAAACCATAAACTCTTGCTTTCTCATCTTACTAGGGCTGTAACGATAGACCAAACCTACGATTCGGTTCGTATCACGATTTTTGATTTTAGATTTGAAAAAAATCATGTTTTCGGTGCTGATGTTTGTGACTCGTTCAACATGTGGGTGGGGCTGCCAATAAAGCATCTAAAAGCTGTCACAAAGAACCAGCAAAAGTAATGATTATTAATGTCAAATATAGCAAGGAAACATTTTAATTGTTTATTAATAAACAAGTGTTTTCTGTGTCGACTGCAAAGATGAAGTTGACGATGCGTCGCGATCTTCTCAGAATGCGCCAGAGAGAAATGCACATTTCATAAGCAGAAAGCAGTCTGTTTTCCTTCGTTTTGAATTGTTCTGTTTAAAAGTAGACATTTCAAGCTTTCTATATATTTCTCAGGTCTGTGAGGCAAGTAGCATACCTTACGCTGAGTTTTGGTTCATTTATGAGACAAGAGTCCAGTTCACTCGCCCGCGCCTCCGTGATTATCTATTTTCTACTATATTTACTTCTTATTTATTAAATCCAGATGAAACATTGATTAAAATTAAGATACAATTAATAAAAAAACGAAATTCACTTTAAAGAAAGGCTTTGTGCTTTCTGTTTGAGGTCTCTGTGAAATTTTTTAAGTCGCTTTCAGAGCAGTCATGTCCGTAATGGAGAACTGTCACGCCCGTAACATTTTTTTTATTTTATTTTTTTTTACATAAATGCGAACACGAAAAATAAAATAAAAATAATATTTTATGTTCTGTGGAGGCCGATCTTTATTCATCCGGTGGGTATATATCTTTTGGTTTGCACAGTGTAATTTATAGAAGAATTACTAAAACATATTTTGCCACCTAAAAGTTAAAGATTTTTTTGTGTCACATCACGTCACATGTGTATTTCCCTCATATTAAATATAAAATTTAATGTGTAGACTGATATTTTTCTAATGTCTTGACTCCTTTATTTTTCTAATGTCTTGACTCCAAAATATTGGTATTAAATGCATTTTCTGAGAATTTATATTTCAAGTTTTGACTGCAAATGTTACGTCTATAACACTGGAATCGCCCAATTTTAACGAATTTATCCTCAACTAGTTTTTGTGGTGTAGGTCTACGTATTTTATTATGTTAACTTAAATAATACTAATAGTAATTTAAAGATGTGGTAGCCCTACATCTTACACATCGTGGAAACAAAATAAGAATGGAACTAAAATATGGTAGTATCGCGCTACAGCGCACATTCTATCAGCTGCAGTTCTGGCGCCTCAGTCGCAATACTGTAAAACTCGACGTTCACATCACGTTAATGCAGTGGTAGAGTTACACTCACAGGACACTGTGCACTTATTCGCAATCACAAAAGTTCATTATTTGCTCGTGCTTTAAAGCTTTGCCGGGTAAACATTTCATTGGCATTCTGTTCTGACATGATGCATTTTTTCTAAGCGCGAACTGAAGTGCGCGCGCACTGTCAAACAGCGCCAAACTGGATTTTTGTTGGGTCAGACCCATCTGATATCGAAGGGGGGCTGATAACGCGAGATCAACATGGAGCTAAATGGAAAAAAATATCACCAAACAAGCCACTTTGAAATGTTGCTGTTTTCATGTATATAAAAGTTGGGTGACCCTCCCCCTAGACTAAAAAAAGTTGAATGACCCTCCCCTCAACAAAGAATAAAAAGACATGACCCTCCCCTATTTTCCTCCGGTGGCCCCTTCCATAAATACCGAACGGTCCCTAATTTATTTTCATATTGGGAGTCAGAGGATTTGCTTAAAACATCAAGGTGTTGCTTACATCATGTTCCTAAAATTATGCATGCATATACAGTGCCAGTCTCTAGCTGTTCTCAAAATGGCATGGGCCTACTAAATACCACATACTGAACACTGACTTACTATGCACTGAACGTTACGTCTTACCACAAGGTCGGCTCACCTCGTGGCCTGACTATTGGGAGGCAAAGTTTACCACGAGCTGTAAAACCCATATTCCCCAAATCAGCAGTTAATGCAGCTCTTTAGGTTGAATGAGCGAGGTTTCACTAAAGTCAGACAAAACATGTAGGAATCAGTGTTTTACACTGATAATTTATTTTGTATTGCTATTCAATTATTTTCTCCCAATTTAATAGGAAGCCGATGGTATGGTGGGTGTCAGATTTGTAATTGTCAAGCTTTTCACATTTTTCATGCCTTTCTGTCTTAAAGATTCTTCCTTACGTTGAAATACCAGTTTCTGCGAGGCCAGGCAAACCGAAGAGTCGACCAACTTCTGCTCTTGCTATGTGGAGATGTAGAAAAGTATTACAGGTTAGTAATCTCTCTAACAGGGAATGTGGATGTTGCCAAATGGCTATTTCAGCCTGTTATAGAATAAAATAAAATGAGACAGCTTCTTTCATGAAGCTTGCCACTCTCTCACAGTCTTAACAGTGAATTTAACTTGTTATGGAGCTGTTGCATTAAAAAACAATCACCATGGCAATGACTACACAATGAAACTTGCATTTAGCTAAAATCTATCTAACAATAAGGGTCAATATACAGTATGGTTATGAGTTTATGGTATTGCATGACAAGTTATTGGCCATCCAATCAGAATATGCAAAATGTGTGCCATTAAAAAGTTTATGATGGTGCCCTTACCTGTGTTGCAGCTAGCTAGGGCACACTCTCACACACTGGTGTCCTGTCGCTCCCCACTGTCCTATCTGAGGCAAAGGCTACTATTTTACTGTAATTCCAAATTTGTGTCCTGTTTTTCATTACTGCAGCTACATGGATGGCCTCAGCGAAGCAGGACGACTGACATTATCCAGCTCTGCTGCTCACCAGGCTGCTGCGCTGCCATTTAAAAATGGCGTGGGCAAAGATTTGGACATAGAAGCGGGGCAGTGCTCTGTGCCGTCACAGTCAACCAACACAGCCTACAAAGTTAACTTGTTACACTTCACGTGCGAATGCACCAATTTCCGGATGGGAAACGTATGCAAACATCTTCTCTTGGTGAAGATGGAGGTAGGCAGGAGAGGTATTGACATTGAAAAAATGCGGAATAATAAAGCGCTAGAAATCATCAGCCTCCGTCTCTATCAGCAGACTGAAGATGAAATAACCATCTTCAATAGTGATGGGACTATGAGTATTGTGAATAGGAAAACTCCGACTTTGTGCACATGCATTGCTAATAGTTTTGGAGAAAGATGTGTTTGCATACATGTCACACATGTCCTCAAGCCTCAAGACATTCTCACAGACCCCAAAGAAAATGCACAAGTGTCTGAAGCGTCCCATGGGAATCCTCCCATACAGTCCATGTTATTAGACCTACTAGAGTGGAGCAAGTCCGAAGCATTTGAACATACCCCTGAACTGTACAATACCATCCAAAGAGCACACAAACTGGCTTTTGGAAAATTCACTGCTGTGTCCAGAAAAAGGAAAATTACCCCTTTACATGGTTACCGTAAAAAAATTAAAAAAGCTAGACTGCAGAGAGCAGTAGTTGAGAACTTTAAAAACAAAAGAAGAGCAAGAAGAACTTAATTCTGTTCTTCTGGAGGTGCCATTGTTTGCATGTGAAAGTGCCCGTCTTGATTGGTTGATGATTTTTCTTGGTAGTTGATAAGGTAAATAAAATACTGATAATTAAATCAAAGTTTTATGAAGTTTTGGGAAATATATAGACTACTTACATTAATGGCACAAGCAATAGTGTTTTACCAATATGAAATGTAAATTATACCAGCAGTGGTGAAGTACACAGGTCCCGTAATTCAGTAAAAGTATTGATCCCCAAGAAAAATGTACTCACAATTACAAATAAAGAAAATTGCTTTATAACTTTGATGCTTTGATACATTCTCAGTCCAAAACCAAGGCTTTCCATACATTCTTATGGTTTAACTTAATGTAACCCTGGTAATTTTCCCCCAATAAAGCCCTGAAATGATCTTTAATGCAAACACTTAAAACAAGTGCAATATCTAATTCGCCACTGGGTGGCAGTGCACAATGAAACGTTCTTCTTCTGCTGTTTCCTGGCATTCGTTTTGCCTTGGAAGAAGCCTGAAAAACGGGAGCTCGAGCAGAAGTAAATATTACGATTAAAATTGATTTAGAAGCTGAAATATATCCTCGAGGTTGAACTGCATTGAACATTATACGACACCTGTTGTAAACAAAGTTATATCGGTGAGTGAGAACTATAATTTTGTGTTGATTAGCTTGAAGCTAAAATGGTGAAATGACTAAAAAGTTTACATTTCAACGTTACAGTGGATTACAGTGGATTAAAAACCAGTCTGGCTATCTACAATAGCAGTGGATGTTACCCTACAGGCACATTTTGTTGTGTATTCTAATTTTGGTACAATGAAAAGTGCATTTTGAAAGGAAATGATTTTATTTTGAGTCAAGTATGTCAATTTTGAGTTACTTTGCTATACTGTACTTTTTGTTTGTCCAATTCCATTTTATTGATTTTAATTTTAAGTTGTATTATTGAACATATGGGTTTTTAAGTGATAAAAAGATGAAAAAGGACATTTAGTTGAACATTAGTTAATTTTCTGCACATTTTTGTGTAGACTGGTTTTTTTTTTAGGCTTCTTCTGGTCCCGGATCCCTGATGTTCTTTCCATCGAAGCTGGATTCTTCTCTGTTCGCCCTGGTGCCTGGTTCCTTGGTCCACTGCCTCAACTAACAGCGCTGCAACGGTCCCATTGGGTGGTTGATATGGATGCTAAGCATTGAAGGGGTGGTTGGACAGTTGAAATATTTGAGTGCACTCAAGGGTAACTATTTTTCTTTTGAAAGATTTTCCTTTTGTTTTGTTTCATGAGATCTCAAAAGTTGTGGCCGATTTGTGAATATTAATGGTACTAAAGCTGTGTGAACTGAACTAAATATTGAATTTTGAATAAGGAAATAAGGAAAATAATTTTAATAAGAACTTCATTCAAACTTTAATCTGTTGTCCTGTGCTTCATTTGGGGTGGAATCTGTTAGTTTTGGACCATATGATTAGTACATAGCCAACCTCCTCATCGAATCTAGATTTAGATAACTCCTACAATAGATTCTTAGTCTGCTTATAAGCAGAACTATCACTGTAGGGTTACAGTCGTGGCGAGCCAGCCAGGAGGTTGGTAAAGTGTGTACAATAGACTCCACCCTAAAGCTGAAGTACACTAAGATCGTGTTTACTGCAAAATGGACCTTTGCAATCAGTTTAATGTGCATGGGCCTAGTTGTCTATATGTCACAGGCATAGACGAAGCCTATTCTGATGATGACATTACAGAGTTCTTTAAAGTTAACGGGGACATTAAGAAAGTAGTTAGAGTTCCCAACGACCCAGAACAACCTCGAGGCCGTGCACTCATTGAATACACAGCAGAGCGAACAATATCCAGACTCGACCCAGTACAACTAGGTAGCTTGCCCAGTCCCAATGATCCAGCAGTTACCTGGTGTGTTAAGACAGTCCGTGAGCTATGCCAAGAAGAACTAGGACGAGAACTTGCTCAGAAATGTTTAGCTGAATTGAGCTCTCTTGCTGAAATTAGTAAAGCTGGCTTTTGGGAAGCACTTCAAAGTGAACTGCAGAGTGCCCAGCCCCAGACAGAACTTGCCACTCCGCAAAGCCCAGATACTCAGCTACAGCCCTCCGAAAACCCTGTTGCTGTCTCCACAAATGGTAGCAGTGCAGTTGGTGATATGCAAACCAACAATGATAATGCTAATCCATTTGATGCAGTCACCCGCAACATCCCAACTACTGCTACAAGGAGTCCATTTCTTGATGAAGGCACAGTTAACCCACCTCATGTCCAAAAAGTTATTGTTGAACATTTCATTCGCAGTGACTCCACACCGTCTAGCTACAGTCAAAGCAGGATCCGTACATTCTCGGGGCGGCTGCCAAAACCAAATGGAGAAGTTGATTATGATTCCTGGCGTACTCAGGTAGACCTACTTCTTAAGGACCAGTCTGTCTCTGATTCACAGAAAGTAAGGAGAATATTGGAGAGCCTCCTCAGCCCAGCAGCGGACATTGTTAAGCCACTTGGGACAAATGCAACCCCTCAAGCTTACCTCACCCAGCTCGAGTCCGCATTTGGAGTGGTCGAAGATGGAGAGGAGCTATTCGCTACCTTCCTGGGCTCTAACCAAAACTCAGGTGAAAAACCCTCTGTCTATTTGGGCCGTCTCCAGACTCTCCTTACCAAAGCCATAACCAGAGGGGGAGTTTCAGCTGCAGAGTCTGACAAGTACTTACTCCGGCAGTTTTGTAGGGGATGTTGGGACCAGAGTCTGATCATTGGCCTGCAGCTCGAACACAGGAGACCCAATCCCCCCTCATTCCCAGAATTGTTGTTGCTGTTGAGAACCGAGGAGGACAGGAGAGCAGCAAAGATGGATCGCATGAAAAAGCACCTTGGAAGCACGAAAGCTGCTGCACATGTTCATTCAGTTATGAGCATGCCAGTATTTGAACCTGAAGCTGCCCCCACTATAACAAAGAAACACGAGACAGATTCTAAACTAGAAAAGGAAGTTGCAGAGTTGAGGAAACAGGTTGCACAGCTAATACAGCAAGGAAGGAAAGGAGAAAGGCATGAGGGAGTGCAGAGCCGTCCAGCCCAAAGTGAACCGCCTGCTAAGACTGAAAGTTTACTCGCGCAAGCTTCATATAGAGACTCAAACCCCCAATCTCCGACACCACCTAAGCCCTGGTTCTGTTTTAAATGTGGAGGTGATGGCCACATCGCTGCAAAGTGCACTTTTGAACCCAATCCAGGCCTTGTCCGGAAAAAGAATGCAGAGCTCAAAGAAAAGCGAAGTAAATTCTGGGCCAAGCAGGCAGCCAACAAAACATCTTTAAACTTCTAGAGGCTCCTGCCTTGGGACAACCAGGAGCTGAGGACAACGAATGTCCCATAGCGATGATTCACAATGAGTGCTCTTCTGAAAGCAGTAGTTCTTCTGGCGGCAAATTGCCGCCTGGACTTGTGGGACCTCGTTGCATTTCGAACATCTCTGTTGGAGACATGAAATGTGATGCCATTCTCGACACTGGATCCCAAGTAACAACAATTTCAGAGACTTTTCATTCTAAATACATGTCAAACTTACCTGTTCAGTCGATACACAATCTTCTCGAGGTCGAAGGGGCTGGAGGTCAAGCAGTGCCTTACCTGGGGTACGTGGAAGTCCACTTAACCTTTCCTGAGACTGTTACTGGAACAGAAGAGCAAATGTCTGTTTTAGCACTCATTGTCCCTGAAAACCAGTTCAATAGCAAGGTTCCTGTCTTAATTGGCACAAATGTCTTGCTCGAGTTATACCAACGTGGAATAAGCTATGACAAATCCAAGTTTCTCAGAAGATCAGACAGTTTTGCAGTACTACTACAACATGTGGCCCGAGTACGCAAAAGTGAAGCCAAAGCTTGTCTAGTGAAATTGCACGGAGAAAAGCCCATTACTATTCCAGCAAGACACAAAATGTATCTTTTTGGAGATGTTAGAGTCGGAAAAACCAATCCCAATATGACATTTGTCGTTGAACCCCCTGAATCTTCCTCCCTGCCGGGTGGGCTGTTCATTCAGTGTGCACTAATAAACATAAACACAAGAGCTTCAAACAAGATCCCTGTAGTCCTCAGCAACACCACAGATCACACTGTCACCCTACTTCCAAAGTGTGTTATTGGTGAAGTGTCTGCAGTTCAAAGTGTAATGCCCATGACCTCCTCTGCACAAGTCGATTCAAAAACATCAAAGGGCAAATATTCATTCAATCTGGATGACTCCCCAATGCCCGAGGAGTGGAAGACGCGCATTCGAGATAAACTGAACTCCATCCCTGAGGTTTTTGCACTTGATGAGCTGTCATTTGGCCATACCATCGCCGTGAAACACACCATCCGTCTGCAGGACGAGACGCCCTTCAAAGAAAGATCCAGGCCGATACACCCCAGCGATCGAGAAGCTGTCAGACAACACCTTAGAGAGCTTCTGGATGCTGGTATAATAAGGGAATCCGAGAGTCCCTTTGCATCCCCAGTGGTTGTCGTGAAAAAGAAAAACGGAAAGATCAGACTATGCATCGACTATAGGAAGCTTAACAGCCGCACTATTAAGGATGCTTATGCTCTTCCTAACATTGAGGAGACATTTTCTGCCCTGAGTGGAGCAAGGTGGTTCTCTGTGATGGATCTAAAGTCTGGTTATTACCAGGTGGAAATGGTGGAAGAAGATAAACACAAAACTGCGTTCACATGTCCATTAGGTTTCTACGAATTTAATCGTATGCCGCAAGGTGTCACCAACGCACCTAGCACCTTTCAACGCCTTATGGAAAAGTGTGTTGGTGACCTACATCTGAGCGAGGTTTTGGTGTTTTTAGACGACATCATTGTCTTCTCCCAGACTCTAGAAGAGCACGAGGCAAGGCTCCTGAAGGTGCTTCATCGTCTCAAAAGCTATGGCCTTAAACTATCCCCAGAGAAGTGTCAGTTTTTCAAGTCCTCCGTGAAATACCTGGGCCATATTGTTGACGCTCAAGGAGTTCACACAGACCCAGATAAAGTGTCAGCTCTGAAAGATTGGCCCCGCCCTGGAAACAGAGAAGAACTGAAACGCTTCCTCGGATTTTCAGGATATTACAGAAGATTTGTGGAGGGCTACTCAAAAATCGCCAGGCCTCTCAACGCTCTCACCGCTGGGTACTATCCACCTAAAAAGAGGGGTAAAGTTTATAAAACACTGAGACCCAACACTGGTATAAGCCCCAGAGCACCTTTTGGCTCAGAGTGGACGCCTGAGTGTGAGTCCTCTTTCAGAACACTGGTTGAAAAGTTGACATCGGCCCCTGTACTCGCTTTCGCAAATCCCAAGCTCCCATATGTGCTACATACAGACGCTTGCTGTGAGGGGTTAGGAGCAGCTCTTTATCAAGCTCAAGATGGAAAGCTTAGAGTAATAGCCTATGCCAGCAGAGGCTTATCCAAGAGCGAGAAGAACTACCCTACTCACAAGCTAGAATTTCTAGCGTTAAAGTGGGCAGTTTGTGAGAAATTCTGCGATTACCTGTATGGTACGGACTTTTCAGTCCTAACAGATAACAACCCGCTTACCTATGTCCTTTCATCCGCAAAGCTCGACGCAGCCGGACACCGCTGGCTAGCGGCCCTCTCAACCTTCAGATTCAACATCAAATATCGAGCTGGACGTGCTAATGGTGATGCGGACGGACTGTCAAGGAGACCTTAAGCAGCTCCTCAAGAGGATCATGAGTACCTGCAGGAAAAAGAACGGATCAACTCAATGACAAAACGCCTTATAGAGGGGGAGATTCCATCTGATGCAGTCTCAGCTGTATGTCAACGCCATTCAATAACCATGCACTTACCTGTCCTTGCTGAGTCCCTTGTTGTTGACGCCTCCTCCTTACCTGATCTATTCACTGGTACTGGACAAGACACTGTACCTGGCATGACAAAAGAAAACTGGCATGAAGCACAAAGAAACGATCCATCAATTGGGAAAGTCATCACCTTGGTCAAAAAAAGACAAAAGCCCCACTTCAAATCTGTAAAAGCTGAGTCACCTGAAGTCAAGTTGCTCCTTCGGGAGTGGGATAAGCTTGAGCTCATTGATGATGTCCTTTACAGGAAGTGTTTTGACAGAGGAAACAAGATTCATCAGCTCGTCTTACCTGAGGAATTCAGAGAAAGAGCTCTCAAAGGCTTTCACGATGAGGTTGGTCACCTAGGGCCAGAGCGTGTGTTCAATCTTGCTCGTGCCAGATGTTATTGGCCTAAAATGAAAGAATCCGTTGAGAAGAAGTGTCACACATGCGAACGTTGTTTCAGAAGAAAAACTCCGCCACAAAGAGCAGCACCCATGGTGAATATTAAAACAACTTACCCGTTAGAACTTGTTTGCATGGACTACTTGTCTCTTGAACCCGACAACCGTGACATCAGAAACATACTAGTCATCACTGACCATTTCACCCGCTTCGCAGTAGCTGTGCCAACAAAAGACCAAAAGGCCAGAACTGTAGCTAAAGCTCTCTGGGAAAACTTCCTGGTCTACTATGGGTTCCCTAGTCGCCTTCATAGTGATCAGGGACGCGACTTTGAATCCCACACAATCAAGGAGCTGTGTTCACTGATAGGGGCCGAGAAAGTGCGCACCACCCCATACCATCCTCAGGGGAATCCTGTGGAGCGCTTTAACAGGACCCTTATCAGCATGCTCGGAACCCTTGACGAGAAAGACAAACATCACTGGCGAGACTTTGTGAGGCCTGTTGTACATGCGTACAACTGCACCAGGAATGATGCAACAGGCTACTCACCGTATGAGCTGATGTTCGGCAGGCAGCCGACTCTGCCAGTTGACCTCATACTTGGCCTGAAACCTCCAACTGAGACTCATACAACTCACTCAGAATATGTCCAAAACTTGCGCCAGAGACTCAAAGAAAGCTATGCACTGGCTGCAGAGAACTCCAGAAAGTCTGGAGAGAGAAATAAGCACAGATTTGATGCCAAAGTGAAAACTGCTGAATTAGAAGAAGGGGACCGTGTCTTGGTGAAGAATGTCAACATCCGTGGCAAACACAAGTTAGCCGATAAATGGGAAAGGCCCATTCATATCGTTGTGAAACGGATTGACGGTGGTCCTGTGTATGTAGTCAAGCCAGAAACAGGAAATGGCCCTTGGCGTACACTTCATAGGGACTTACTTTTACCATGTGGATTTCTGCCAGTTGAGACTACTCCTGATTCAGTGCCTCACCAAAGTAAACAAACTCAAATGCGCCTGAGGAGTAGACAAAACCAAGAGGTGGAAAGCGAATATTCGGACAGAGAAGAAGAGGATGATGGCTACTATGTGAATGAACCTCCACAGTTCACCACATGGGGACCCTATGTGAAAGAGTTCGAAGTTATCCCTGTCAGTGGCTCTCAGTCTTCTCTGAACCCCATGGCTCCTGAGTTCAAGTCGCCAGAACCCCAACCAATTCCTGACCTCTCAGTTGCACCTCTTGACACAAATACAGCTGTCCACCAGTTCCCAACCCAAAGTGACCATGTCATTATAGACATTCCTGAAAATGAAATAATGCAAAGCACAGTGGTCATAGACCCGACACCAGCTCACGACACGGACAATGCTCAGAACAGTTTCCCTGTAACCCCCAAAAGGCATTCAGAAGTTACTTGTGGGGAAGAACAAGGTGAGCCCAGACGTTCACACAGAGAAAGACACCCCCACCCAAGTTCACCTATGAAGAGCTAGGGAAACCTCTAATCCTTGCCCTTAGTCAGTTTTTTGGGAAACTCCAAGACATTATTCCTGACCATCAGATACATTGTCAGGTTTAACGCACATGCAGGGACTCATGTGGTTTAGAGGGGGAGGGTGTAACCCTGGTAATTTTCCCCCAATAAAGCCCTGAAATGATCTTTAATGCAAACACTTAAAACAAGTGCAATATCTAATTCGCCACTGGGTGGCAGTGAACAATGAAACGTTCTTCTTCTGCTGTTTCCTGGCATTCGTTTTGCCTTGGAAGAAGCCTGAAAAACGGGAGCTCGAGCAGAAGTAAATATTACGATTAAAATTGATTTAGAAGCTGAAATATATCCTCGAGGTTGAACTGCATTGAACATTATACGACACCTGTTGTAAACAAAGTTATATCGGTGAGTGAGAACTATAATTTTGTGTTGATTAGCTTGAAGCTAAAATGGTGAAATGACTAAAAAGTTTACATTTCAACGTTACAGTGGATTACAGTGGATTAAAAACCAGTCTGGCTATCTACAATAGCAGTGGATGTTACCCTACAGGCACATTTTGTTGTGTATTCTAATTTTGGTACAATGAAAAGTGCATTTTGAAAGGAAATGATTTTATTTTGAGTCAAGTATGTCAATTTTGAGTTACTTTGCTATACTGTACTTTTTGTTTGTCCAATTCCATTTTATTGATTTTAATTTTAAGTTGTATTATTGAACATATGGGTTTTTAAGTGATAAAAAGATGAAAAAGGACATTTAGTTGAACATTAGTTAATTTTCTGCACATTTTTGTGTAGACTGGGTTTTTTTTGAGGCTTCTTCTGGTCCCGGATCCCTGATGTTCTTTCCATCGAAGCTGGATTCTTCTCTGTTCGCCCTGGTGCCTGGTTCCTTGGTCCACTGCCTCAACTAACAGCGCTGCAACGGTCCCATTGGGTGGTTGATATGGATGCTAAGCATTGAAGGGGTGGTTGGACAGTTGAAATATTTGAGTGCACTCAAGGGTAACTATTTTTCTTTTGAAAGATTTTCCTTTTGTTTTGTTTCATGAGATCTCAAAAGTTGTGGCCGATTTGTGAATATTAATGGTACTAAAGCTGTGTGAACTGAACTAAATATTGAATTTTGAATAAGGAAATAAGGAAAATAATTTTAATAAGAACTTCATTCAAACTTTAATCTGTTGTCCTGTGCTTCATTTGGGGTGGAATCTGTTAGTTTTGGACCATATGATTAGTACATAGCCAACCTCCTCATCGAATCTAGATTTAGATAACTCCTACAATAGATTCTTAGTCTGCTTATAAGCAGAACTATCACTGTAGGGTTACATTAACATGTATTTGGCAAATTATGTTTTCACCCTTGTGTTGTCTTCCCGTCAACCTTGAAAAAAAAAAACACTTTCTTAGACGTTTGACGCCATTTTATCACAGTTTGTTTTTGCTTTTTCCAACGTTTTAAATTGTTATTTTTTTCTTTTACACATTTTCAGCGCTTATTTCTACGTCCCATATTTTCTGATATAAAACAAAAATTGAAAACGGGTCAATTTCACCCGAAGTCAACACAAGGGTTAAAATCACATCTATATTGTGCAAAGTGGTTTATTCAGTAAACAATCTAAGACTATTCCTTTGTCAAGGCTACCCATAAATGCTGATACCACTTTAAAATTGACATGCTTTATTTACTTCTGGAGGCAGTGGAGGTTCTCTGCCTCGACCAGGCACGCATCAATTAAAGAAAACGCACCCTTCAAAATTTCTGGCCCAAGGCCATGCGTAGCGAGGTTGTAATAGGACCAGTTGGCCTCCATCGCTGTCTTTATCCTTGTTAGTGTCTGCCTGCAAAAGTGTTGAAAACAGATGTTATTGACATAATTAACAGTGGTAGAGGTGTTGTAATACAATACTGCATATGTAGATCTAAGCCTTTTTAATCTTGCATACTGGCATTGGTAACAACAGATCAATGAACCTGCAGTGTTGGGCCTTGACGATGGCCTCAAGATGTTGGTCCTCCTCCAGGCAAGCCTGGCCAATTTTTTGAATTGGTAGGTATTTAAAACCCATGTAATTTACATCCTCTGCAAGGGCCAGACATTCTTCTACAAATACATAATGCAAGAGAATACAAAAAAATTATATTTTTGTCAAATTAAGAATGGAGTATAGACTGTTAAGGACAGAAACTAGATTCAGTCATTCCAAAAAAGTTCTGATCAACATGTGAAAGTGCCTTGATGATGCCATTTGATGGGTCTGCCTAGTTGATAAGATCTACGAAAATTTCATAATTACAGCCTAATGTTACTTGGGGAAGAGAAAAGTCCTGTTAATTCAAGACCTCTCAGTAAGACAAAGGCAAGGTGGATTCTTCCTGAGCCTACCCATCCCAGAATCTTCATCTTCATTTAAGTGGGCTAATATCTTACAGAGACATAAGACACGATAACGAGATAGCTTCTATAAACAAAAGGTGTTTACCCAACCTCCTATCTCACTGTTTTCTGCAACCAAAAACATAGATCAGAGTTAATAATCTATGTGCATCCGTGTTGGTGGCAAATTCTAAGTGAATAGGTCAATGCTGCAATAATCACAATAAATAATAAAACTTGTAAAACAAGTTTTATTATTTATTTTTGCTATTTGTCTTATTCATTCTTATGATTTGACATCACAGTGAGGTTGCAATTTCACCCCGATTGCATGCCATACTGCTGTAAAGTGTAAGATGGTGGTATTGGAAAAGCCTAATATTTTCTGAGGTGGTACTCAAGGTAAAAATCACTGCCCAATGTCATGCAGAATAGTTATTTCTGGCAATGTGTTTGTAGTGTGCGTAACAAGAACCAATTTCAATGCCTTCACATCCTGCCAAAATAGTGCAAAATTACCAAAATTTTAATGGTAACAAAGATTTCCGCCTAGACTATTTAGAAAAGATTCTTATATCAGCTGTGTGAAGTGATGGGTGGTTCACTGCCCTTCAACTCTCGCACATCATGTTCTTAACCTCTAGACCTCAGTTACCTTCACACAACTTGCTGACACTTGTTGACAGCCTGATTCGTGGTCCTGGCTCCACCTGTGAGTCGTGCAACTTGGCCATGAGCGCCTCTTTTTGGCTCTTGCCTTTCCTTAAGTAGGCCACCAGAGCATTGGGCGAATAGCCCTCTGGTGGCCCACACCTTCTAACCAGTTCCTCCCTAGTCACTTTATATCTGCAATATCAGTGGAGATTTTAAGCAGGCATATAGAGTTAAAACAATCTTCTACCTTGTAGAAATGTTGGTAGGTAACACTTTAGGTACAGGAGAACACATAAATGACACCTTAAAAAGGGTTTTAAATAACTTATTCCTAACAGCTTCTTAAGACATGACTCAGTATTACTGACTTTGGCCCAGTATATCTAGGTGGAAGCTGGGGACTTTTAAAGATTTATTCCACAGCAAAGGTGCTGCAAGTAGGAATTGTGTGCCATGTTAGCATGATGAGCCATGTAAGAGGCTGTTATGAGCTTTTGTAAAGGCTTAGGAATATGATATGCACCTGTCCTTACAGCAAAAGTTTACCTAAATTTATGGAAAAATATGTCTTAAATCATAATTTGGGAAATCAGTAATTGTCTGTAGAGAAACAGATTTCTGCTTAAAAATTCCTTCTGTGTACTTCTGATAACCTGGTTACCAGCCCCACCTACTTCATTTCATACAGTGAGTGTGACCCCACGCAATCACAGTTCCGGACTTTGAAAACATACCGAGCCAATCGCGTTCCTCCCTTGTACACAGAAACATTTTTCGATTGTCTACGTTCGTTGGTACCTCCCAAGAAGGTAATTTCTCAGGGCCAGACATAACTGCAGAGCAAATTTAAATTTAAATATAAGTCAAGTTTATTTTGTATAGCGCTTTTTCACAATACAGATTGTATCAAAGCAGCTTCACAGTATTAAATTAAAATAATACAACAAAGTTTTTTTCAAGAGGAATTTATTGATTGATAAAATTAAATTAAATATCCCCAAAATATCCCCAACTGAGCAAGCCAAAGGCAACAGTGGCAAGGAACCGAAAAACTCCATCAAGTGACCTAATGGTGTCCTAAAACTCCATCAGGTGACCTAATGGAGAAAAAAAACCTTGGGAGAACCCAGGCTCAGTCGGGGGCCAGTTCTCCTCTGGCATTTATGAGCTAGAGGCCGGATTGTAGTTTGAACTGTAGGATTATAAGAATGCCTGGCTGAAGAGATGCGACTTTAATCTAGTTTTAAACTGGGAGAGCGAGTCTGAGCAACGAACAGTATCAGGAAGACTATTCCAGAGTTTTGGAGCCAAATGTGAAAATGCTCTCCCTCCTTTGGTGGTTCTGGATATCCTAGGTATGACCAAAAGCCTTGAATTTAGTGATCTTAAAGAGCGCGATGGATTATAGGGTGATAGAAGATCCGTTAAATAGACTGGAGCTAAGCCGTTTAGGGCTTTGTAAGTCAGTAGCAATATCTTATAATTAATACGGAGCTTTATAGGTAACCAATGCAGTGATGATAAAATCTGTGTTATATGATCATATTTTCTTGATCTCGTAAGAACTCTAGCGGCGGCATTTTGGACTAACTGTAGCTTGTTTATTGAGGATGCAGGACAACCAGCTAATAAAGCATTACAGTAATCCAGTCTCGAGGTCATGAATGCATGAACTAACTTTTCTGCATCAGAAACTGATAGCATATTACGTAGTTTAGCAATGTTTCTAAGGTGGAAAAAGGCTGTTTTTGTAACATATGAAATATGATTTTCAAAAGACAGGTTGCAATCGAGTATAACACCCAGGTCTTTTACTGTAGAGGATAAAGTAACAGGACATCCTATGATGTTAAAGTTGTATTGTGCGAGGTTTTGTGGGCGGTTTTTTGAACCGATAAGTATTACCTCTGTCTTGTCTGGATTTAATAAAAGAAAATTACGCGTCATCCAATCTTTTATATCTTTAACACACTCTGTCAATTTGGAAAATTTAGCGTTTTCATCCGGCCGTGATGAAATATATATTTGAGTGTCATCAGCATAACAATGGAAACTAATTCCATGTTTCCTTATAATATTTCCAAGTGGCATCATATATATTGAAAATAACAGAGGGCCTAACACAGATCCCTGCGGCACTCCATAGTTTACTGGAGTTATGATCGATTTTTCTCCATTTAAATAGACAAAATGGTAGCGGTCAGATAGGTATGATTTGAACCAGCTTAGTGCTTGTCCTTGAACACCAGTATAATTTTGTAGTCGATCTAAGAGTAATGTATGATCTATAGTATCGAACGCAGCACTAAGATCAAGTAAAACTAGTATTGAGATACAGCCTTGGTCAGAAGCTAAAAGTAAATCATTTGTGATTTTAACAAGCGCAGTTTCAGTGCTATGATGCGGTCTGAATCCAGACTGAAACTTTTCATAGATATAATTTTGTTGCAAGAAAGAACCCAGTTGAGCGGACACCACTTTTTCTAATATTTTAGACATAAATGGAAGATTTGAAATGGGTCTATAATTTGCTAGATTATTATGATCTAATTGTGGTTTCTTAATGAGAGGTTTTATAACTGCCAGTTTAAATGTTCTTGGAACATGACCTAAAGATAAAGACGAGTTAATAATATTGAGGAGAGGCTCTTCCACTACAGGTAACACTTCTTTCAGTAGTTTAGTTGGTATAGGATCTAATAAACATGTTGTTGTTTTAGATGAAGTGATACGTTTATTTAACTCTTTTTGTTCTATAGTTGTAAAGCACTGTAATTGTTCTTGCGGGGTGATAATTGAAGCTGAATTATAAGGCGCGATTGAAGATTGAACGTTTACAATTGTGGTTCTGATGCTTTCTATTTTCTCAGTGAAGAAGTTCATGAAATCATTACTACTGAACTGTAACGGGATATTTTGTTCGGGTGACGTCTGTTTATTTGTTAGTCTAGCCACGGTGTTAAATAAAAACCTTGGATTGTTTTGGTTGTTTTCTATTAGTTTGCGGAGGTGCTCAGCCCTGGCCGCTTTTAGGGCCTTTTTATAACGTGACATACTGTCTTTCCAAGCGATTCGAAAGACCTCTAAATTAGTTTGTTTCCATTTACGCTCTAAAATACGGGTTTCTCTCTTTAAAGCATGCGTAGTATTGTTATACCATGGTGCTTTATTTTTCTCTCTGACCTTTTTTAATTTAATAGGTGCAACCACATCCAATGTTCTAGAGAGAATGGTGCTCATAGTGCTAGTTAGTTCTTCTAGTTCATCTGTTTGTTTGGGTTCAGGCAGCAGCTGAGACAGATTAGATAAGCAATTTGAGAAATTATCTATGGTGGATGGGAGGATTGTTCTGCCTGGTTGATAACACGACGCCGCATGACATATTACAGCAGTACGTAATATGCAAGTTACCATGTAGTGATCAGTGACTTCATCACTTTGTGGAATGATATCTATATCGGTTGGATCGGTTCCATGTGATATAATTAAATCGAGTGTATGATTAAGATGATGTGTTGGTCCGGTGACGTTTTGCTTGACCCCAAATGAATTTAATAAATCTGTAAACGCAGCTCCTAACGCATCATTTGGATAATCAACGTGTATGTTAAAATCTCCAACAATTAATGCTTTATCGACATTGACTAATAGGTCTGAGAGAAAATCTGCAAACTCTTTTAGGAAATCAGCGTAAGGCCCTGGCGGTCTATATACGGTAGCCAAGGCTAGAGATAATAGGGATGTTTTTCTAACATCTAAGAGCGTAACATTTAGTACAAGTACTTCAAATGAAATAAACTTATAACCCGTTTTCTGAGTAACATTTAGAAAATCTTTATAAATGGTTGCAACACCTCCGCCACGACCAATCAGACGGGGCTCATGCTTATAACAGTATCCAGGAGGAGTAGACTCATTAATACCGAAATAATCATTTGGTTTAAGCCAGGTTTCAGTAAGGAAAAGTACATCGAAGCTATTATCTGTGACTATTTCATTTACAATAACTGCCTTAGGTGTGAGTGATCTAATGTTTAGAAGACCTAGCTTTAGAAATAGTTTTTGTTTACTAATAGCAACATTTTCTGTTTTAATAACAATTAGATTTTTCCTAGATCCTGCATTAGATTTATTATTTGATCTCACTAAACGAGGAATAGACACGGTTTCTATGCAATGTTCTACACTAGTATTTATATCAGTTGAATTGGTGCAGCAGAGACTATGATTTGGACTTTTGGTTACTAGTCAAAGGGTATTTAACATTTTGGAGATGTTATCTGACAGAAGATCCGCTCCGAATCTGCTTGGGTGTAAGCCATCAGCACGGAAAAGCCTAGGACGCTCCCAAAACAGATTCCAATTATTTACAAAGAGCAGTTTCTGCTCATTGCACCATGACATTAACCATTCATTTAGCGCAAATAATCTGCTGAACTTTTCATGCCCTAGTCGGTACGTGGGAAGCGGTCCTGACACAATGATCGTTGTTTCAGGCGATGTGCTGCGTACCGTATCGCAGCACATATAATAGCGCCCAAGACCGAGGGTTATACCCAGTCTAATATAATCGTGCAATGTGTAGACCTGTGCACAGTTATTGTTTGGAACTATTAATTCCTTAGGAAGAATTATGTAAATGTATGAAATATTGATGGTAATGACATACAAAGTTACCTTTTGGCCTTGGTCCCGTCAGGTAACCGGAGAACACTCTCCACTTCGAATAATACTGTAGAAGTGAAAAAATATTGTTTTTATTTTAATGTCAACTCATTTCATGGCCAAAACTATGCTGACCATAAAAACAGTATCTTCCTACCTTGTTCACCCTCTGTGGAATCAGATTCCTGTGCAAGGCCACCATCTACTATATTTAAGACCAATCAGAGAACAGCATTCAGGGAACAAACTGCTTCAAAAGAAAGATCTCTGTACTTTCCTTACAGCAATGTTAATACATCAAAGACACAATTGCTTACTGAAAAGATCCCTATATGTATGTTGTGAGTGACTCGAATGCTGATCACCATCTACTGTATTTAAGACTGTGTGTGTGTGTGTGTGTGTGTGTGTGTGTGTGTGCCTAAGCTAATCAAGAGCAGAACCAGTCTTGGAACAACATTGGTAGAAATTTACTTCCATTCCACCATGTATGTAAACAATTATACTAGGTTTGGTTGTAGCTTGTCTACATACATCAGCCCTACTTACCAAACAGACTTGCCTAGAATCTCAATACACCTAAAATTAGTCCCAGTCTGTGGCTGTTCTTACCTGTATCTTTAGACTTGGCGATTTTTACCTAGAAAAGAGAAAAAAACACTGAGTTTTTACATTGAGTATACAATGTGTTGAGAAACAGTATGTATATTTTGATCATTAACCCTTGCCTTTTTTCTTCTTAGAGTCTTCGTATCTAAAAGAAATGAACATGTTTCTTAATGTCATTTTAATGTTATTATAATGTTTCAAAAACCAAATAATAATCATGAAAATAATGATTCATTCTGCATGCTTATTTCAATGTGCGTAGAACCAAGACAGTGTATTCACCTCATCCTTCTAAGAAAGATCGTAAATAAATAGTATCTGATTTTGAACATAAACTTAATGTCGTATTTTATGCTTGAAATGATGTAGTAACAATGTACTCCAAAGTATGACATCCTCCGAATTTACAAGTTAAAGCTACCAATCCAAATCATCAGTAAGTTAAACTTAATGCAGGCAGCTACAGGTAGCCAGCAGAGCTCAATAAGGAGCACCCATACCGTACAAATGTCTACTACTTACCAAGGGAGTTAAACAACAAAGTCCCAAGTCTCTCCCGCTCTTGAGCGATGGGGAGGCATTGGAGGTGCCCTTGTTGTCCCTGGAGGACCATTTCTGCAAACTAAAAGAAAAGCCTATTTTAATGAAATAATGTAACTTATAATAAATGTGAACAACAAATTGTGGTAAAAAAAAAATTGGACAATATTACAAGAGAAGATTATGGTGCTCATTTAATAATTATACGATCATGACCCCTGTATCGTGTGCTGAAGGTAGTACTGTGTCCATGTCCAAAATCCATTAATATTTGATCTGAAACTTTCATTCAAAATTGCTCTAAAGTGAAAACTAAAAATATTTATATTTTCAAAAGAAACAGAAACATTATGCAGAAAACGACCAAACTGTACCATTATTGAGAACACCCCACATGACAAAGAGTCGTTTTGTAAGTCATGGTCCCTCTTCATCATCTTCCAGGGCCCTTGGCAGCCTCTGTTAGCAGCAAATAAGCTGAAAGATTAGAGAAAATAATTGTGAAGGAGATCTCTGCTGAATTTTCATTATCTCATTTTATAGAGCAATACAAAAACCTTGTACCTCCAATTTTCAATTATTTGGAAGCAATGCTGTGGTTGCTCCCCCAAGGAGTCAATATAGGTAATAGTTCCCTCTTTCAAGTTGCAATGCTATACAAAAGATGGGAAAACATATGAGAAAGGTTTGAAGGAGAATTTCAACCCATCTGTGTTGAAAATGATTGAAATTCTTTTAAAATGTGAAGCACTAACAGCTCAAACAACACAAATGAGAATGACACAACAGCAACAATAATGACTAGTGTGATGCTATTTAGCGAATAATAGTCTCTGCATAACCTAACAGCAACCTACAAAGAGGGTCCAGTGGCACTCTCCCAGCAAGTAGGGCCCGAAGACGGCACTGGCTCCTTTAAGAATGTTTTTCTGACAGGAAAAGAAGAAAACATTCATGAACAAACATAAATAAACTTGACACCTAATGTGTTCAGCAGCACTGAACAATAACCTTAAACATTTACATAACTCTTACTTTTAAGAAATAAGTACTCCTGGCCCTGGAGCTGCCCTCCAAAATCAGGCGCATAGCCTGACTATTAATTGCCTCTGTCCCAGGCTGGCTCTAAGCGAGGGAAAGAAATGGTTTAAGTCATTAAATCATGTTAAATCTATATTTGATTTGTATGTATGTGAGTGAGTGAGTGAGTTTTATAAAAAGGTATGAATTACCCTGCTCATGATGTAAAATAAGGCATCCATTACCTGGGGAAGTAACACATAAAAAAATATTTTATATTATATTATATTATATTATATTATATTATATTATATTATATTATATTATATTATATTATATTATATTATATTATATTATATAAACTGCAATAAATCACAATAGAGTCAAGGTGAAGGGGAAGAGGATAATTTTTTTGAAGAAATAGAAAATTACCTCATCTGGAAGTTCAAATGGGCCTAAAAGGGCCTCCAAACTGCCCAGAAAGATTTTGAAGGGCCCAATTGTCCCAAGGACATCTTCACTATGAAGTCCTTGGGACTTCAGTGTTTCTAAGTCTGCATGGGTGAAGAAAATAAAAGTCCCAAAATAGGTCACCTTACTTAGGCTAACAGGCACAAATGTAATCCAATCAACTATTACATGTAGCCTACAAAACTACTTTAAAGTAGTGTTGGCAATTCAGCGAATTAGTTTTTCCCCCCGATTTTTATAATCTCTGGCGACTAAAATTCACATTTATCGACTAGCGACTTTTTTGCCGACATCTGAATGTGTTGGTTTCACACGTTGTTTTGGTGATAACCATCAAAATACACAGTCTAACAGCGCTCTGTTTCAAGTGCTTGTCTGTGAGTTAGTGATGTCACACTAGGCTGAAACGGGCAGCTAGAGCATGGGCAAAAATTTTAGACACATGTACTATGTTGAGGCAAGTCGGGGCCACATATTATACAATTTATAAATAGCCCAGTTGTGTTGAATGCCATGCCAATGATGTTTTATGTTACAGTAGCGCCAGCACTTCTCATTATTTCACAAATTTTTGGTAGGCTACAGCCTCATCATGGGCCTATTACATAAAAACAATCTTGCAAGTGCCCGGACCTTGTGTTGCCCATGTGTATAATCGTCCTAAAAACACCAGCTAAAAAAGTACCGGAATGTGCTCTACCTGGTCGGATGTAAATATGCAAATTATATCATTATGTATGCAGATGACGCAAATGAGTAACATAGATTAGGAAAAAAATAGTATTGAATAACTTACTGTTCATTTGGCTTGGTTAAGTTTCCCTTTACAGGCAAAGACAAAAGACAAAAATTAAAAACATGTATTTCTCCTGAAGCATTAAATTGGTTACTTATGACAACCTATGACTATGATACTTACATACCTGAGGCGAAACTTAAATGGAGGAAAAGACACTGGCCTCAAACTAATTCTAAGCCAGGGCAGGGTAGCCTGGGATCAGTGCAGACCTGAGACCAGGAGAGATTCACCTGCCCTGGGACAACTTCTGCCCTGAGACCAGAGAAGACAGTTGACTCCCTTTTTTCCAACTATGTTGCCCTGAGAACAGAAAAATATGACTTTTGCCCTGAGACCAGGAGGGATTCACCTGCCCTGGGACAACTTGTGCCCTGAGACCAGAGAAGACAGTTGACTCCCTTTTTTCCAACTATGTTGCCCTGAGAAAAGAAAAATACGACTTCTGCCCTGAGACCAGGAGGGATTCACCTGCCCTGGGACAACTTCTGCCCTGAGACCAGAGAAGACAGTTGACTCCCTTTTTTCCAACTATGTTGCCCTGAGAAAAGAAAAATACGACTTCTGCCCTGAGACCAGGAGGGATTCACCTGCCCTGGGACAACTTCTGCCCTGAGACCAGAGAAGACAGTTGACTCCCTTTTGTCCAACTATGTTGCCCTGAGAAAAGAAAAATACGACTTCTGCCCTGAGACCAGGAGGGATTCACCTGCCCTGGGACAACTTCTGCCCTGAGACCAGAGAAGACAGTTGACTCCCTTTTTTCCAACTATGTTGCCCTGAGAACAGAAAAATACGACTTCTGCCCTGAGACCGGTGCTGCGTTCCAGTCCAAAATTGTCATGCCCTTCACTCGCTAACTTCCCTTCGTCTCGTTCACTCGGATGTACGTCATTGCGAGTGCCCACTACTGGCGGAAACTGCAATGGGCTGAACTGGAACGTCCTAAGCCCTTGATCACTTGGAATCAGCTGTGGAGTTGATTTATTATTTAATTTTTTTTCCCTTTAATAATTTGTTTAATGCAGCATCCAAATGTTTATAGGTGTGTTTGGGTTGTTTTAAATTTAAAACATTATAATTAATATATCATAGAGTTGTCTGTGTAGTGGTGATTCGACGAGATATGTGGTGACGTCACAATCGTACTGCATTGTGGGACATATAGGTGCCTGAAGTGTACATTCGAAGCAGACTCGCTCCCTCGGTCAAAATCGAGGGAACGAGGGTCTGTCCATATAAACTTCCCTCGTCCACTTCACGAAGTGGAACGCACTTCAAAATGGCGGCAGGGATTCCCCCAAGGGGAAGTGCTTAGGGAAGTTCGCAAGTGCGTGTCTAAAAGTGGACTGGAACGCAGCACAGGAGGGATTCACCTGCCCTGGGACAACTTCTGCCCTGAGACCAGAGAAGACAGTTGACTCCCTTTTGTCCAACTATGTTGCCCTGAGAAAAGAAAAATACGACTTCTGCCCTGAGACCAGGAGGGATTCACCTGCCCTGGGACAACTTCTGCCCTGAGACCAGAGAAGACAGTTGACTCCCTTTTTTCCAACTATGTTGCCCTGAGAACAGAAAAATACGACTTCTGCCCTGAGACCAGGAGGGATTCACCTGCCCTGGGACAACTTCTGCCCTGAGACCAGAGAAGACAGCTGACTCCCTTTTTTCCAACTATGTTGCCCTGAGAAGAGAAAAATACTACTTCTGCCCTGAGACCAGGAGGGATTCACCTGCCCTGAGACAAAATTGTGGAAAATAATGGTCTCTGCCCTGGGACCAGATGAGACTAAACAGTCATGAAGAAAAGCCAAATTTATAAATTTAACAAGCTTTCTAGCTCACCTGATTAGCTTGACTAGCTAGCTTAGCTAGCGCTTATGGTTTACATGTATGGGCACACATACTATTTATAGCTAGCTCATTAATAGGGGTGTAATGGTTCACAAAATTCACGGTTCGGTTCGATACAATACACTTGTGTCACGGTTTGGTTCGGTACGTTTTCGATACAGCAAAAAGAAAGAAATGCCAGAGAAATTTCCTTGATTTAATTTTTTTTTATTCTTTTTTTTATTAAAACTAACATCATAAAGTATGATTTTTTTTTTACTTTGAGCAATTCTAGAGCTATAATTGACTCTTCTTAGGAGCATATAAAACAAAAAAGCTCATTGGAAAAAAATGAAATGTAATATTGTAGAAGTTAACAAAGGTTTATTTTTAGTTCAGATTAACATTTGAGGGCAGCAATTGTATTCATAATGTCAAAATAAAACCGGCGTAAAGTTACTTGAAGGCATTATAGCCCTACTATTCCTGCCAAACCTCCATGGTTGCAGTTAGTGTTACTACAGTAAATCCATGGTGAATGTTGCTGATCTGTGGACACTGGATAGTTCATTCATGGCACAATGTTTCTTCCTGGTTTCCACGCGCTGTTTGATCCGTTAATAACGGAGAAATGAGAATGTTTCTCACTAGATCTCGCAGCGATGTTATTACTTCTGTGGCGAAATCAAATGCTTTATTTACTGGATCTCTTATTAGCGCTGTGTAGTAACAGTGTCGCATGATCACGATCGGCTCGCGCTGCTTTGGTCCAAACTGAAACGGTCCTTCAACCACACAATAACCAGCAGTTTCGTTCCGCTTGCATTACGTTTGCCATTTGATGTTGGACAATGTTGTGGTCGCGCCGGCGTCTCTTACATTATGAGCGCGTGCTTGCCACGCGCAACGCGCCTACATCTGAAATAACGAAATTTTGGTCGGCAGGAAAAATGGTCCAATGAACCGTTGGGTTTGAAAATGCGTAGCAGCAGCTACCGAAAACCGAACCGAAAGCCTCGTACCGAACGGTTCAATACGAATACGCGTATCGTTACACCCCTACTCATTAATACTGAAAAGGTGACGTTTTTCTGATCTTGTTCTTCTACATTTTTGTGATAAGAACCGCTGGCAACAGCCACTGCAACATTTTAATGCAAGCTACAACACTAACGTTAGCTTGCTTCTGAAACAGTAAGCTAGCCTTAAGCTACAAGCTGCACCATTATACTATGATATACTATGATGAAAACAGGGGAATCACACATAGGTGCACATACAATGCTCCATTTTCGAGAATATTACGTTTTTGTTTTTAAAAAACTTACTTTGAAATGATAACCAGTTCCTCTTGCCTGCGCACGGTGGGATTTTGACGGTTGAGATTGGAAATGATGGCCCCGCCTCTGTAATTCTCTCCTCTCTCACGATTGGTTGTCAGATTGAACCAATCACAAACGTTTCTGCCCTCAGGACAACTTTGAGTCAAGAAAATTCCCACCTGCGTATTTGAAGGCCGATTGGCCGTATTTGAAGGCCGATTGCGTCACAGCGGCGCGACGAAAGACGTCCCAATTCAAAGGCTGCATCCTTGGAAGGTCGCATTAAATTTTTCATCCACAAATGTAAATGGATAAAGACACAGCCTCTTTTTTCTGTCTTCAAGAGAGAATTTGCATTGTACTATAAGTCCCTGTTGTTTATGAAGAAGAAAACAGCAAGTAAATTGCTTAATTTTATTGATGCTTTAAAATTAACTGAAGCCCCTTAACTACTGTCTTATTTGATTATTTGTCATTTATTATTTTTGTTTATATTTTTATTTTTTTCATTTTACGTGCTCCGTTCCCTGTTTGCAATGATATTTTTGTAAATTATGACTAAGCCAGTTATTGTTGTAAATTTGACACTTCAATAAAAAAAAATAAAAAAAATAAAAATAAAAAAAATCCTTGGAAGGTCGCATTTGAAGGCTGATTGCGTCACCGCGGCGCGATGAAGGCTGTCCCAATTCAATTCTGCATCCTTGGAAGGCCGTATTCGAAGGACGGTTGCGTCATCGCGCGGTGACAAAGGCTACCCTGATTCAAAAGCGACGCCAAATGCGCCCTTCGTTTCCCCGTGAAAGGAAGGATACATAAATGGACACTTAGCGGCCTATCCTACCCCATAAGTCATTGTGCGCCGCTGACGACAGCATTTATTCATTTAATTTTAAAGGCGGCCGAGACTAGAGTTCGGTGGTGGACGGCAAATTCACATTTAAATGTAAGTATTATGTTTTCATTTACTCAAATAGCTAGCGAAACCAGAGTTAAAGTTTATTATAAACTTCATCTTAACTCCTTCGTCACCATTGCGTGGCTTCATTTGTCAGGTGGTTTTAGGCAAAACTTGTGGTAATAACGTTATTAGTTTAAAGGAACACTATGTAGCTTTTCAACCTTCATAATATATTTCCAAGACCCTTGTGATGGTACATCGACTTACAATAGGTTGAATGACACGTCTGCCATAGCCTGACGGGGTCTGTATCGCTTTTACTGGCACTATGTAACTTCGGGGTTCGGGTAGTAACCCGAACACAAAAATAACTACAAAATTCGACTGCTTTACGGCATACGTCACTTCCCCCACCACTTCTTCAGCTGTGAGAGGCCAACCAGCGTTTGTTTTCCGGTTTTCGTGCATATTGTGTCATGGCCGAAGCAGTAACGAAAACTAAGAAGACAAAGGTTTTGTCGGAGGAGAGTCGGAAGAGGAAAAGGGAGAGTGATAAAGTAAAAGGCCGGACGAGGATCAATATTGGTCGAGCGTTTGCTCGCTGGTGTGAGCTTAAGGAGGAGGAGGGGTGCCCGACCGATGCTGACTTGGCCGTCATGCTGTTGGACTAGTAAGTATATTGCTTGCATACTATCTCTAGTTTTTCGATTTTGTTGTCTGCCTGGCTATGTTACGGAAACTATCTGGTCCTCAATTTATCTTAATGAATCAAGTAATGCTAGTAGAGGAGCGAATTATCAATCTGGTAACTAGTAAACACTAACATGCTAGTTTTAGATGGTTAGCATGCTATCGCTAGCATTCTCGTTTCGATTTGAGCATTGCAATCGATGACATGCAAATCGCAAATGTTTGAGTTAAAATGTTTAGTCTACTAAACATGTAGAAAGTATGAAAGGAGGAAAATTAGTAATATTATCATTGCCCATATGAAAAAAAACCTGCATGCTTCATATACAGCAACCATATATCTCTTTTTGTTTTGTTTTTTTCAGCTACCAGACACGGCAAGTGACATCGACACCTAGTGAAGCACACATTCACAACTACCACAGCGGCTGGTGTCTAGCGTTACTGAGGATAGTGAAAGGTAACGTATTTATTTTTCTGTACTGGTTAGCAAATCTATAAGAATGTTGTTCATAATTAATTTTATTTTGTTGTTTAGAGATGACATCCCAGTCCAAGGTGTACAACCGCTGGACACACAAGAAGTGGGTGTGCTAGAAGCCAGGTGGGTTTGCCTAATAGTGAGACAATGGTTTGTAGACTGTACTGGTGGCTTGTTGACTGTTTGTACATTTTCTTTTTCACTCGTTTATGTCTTTTCTACAATGGTTGTAGCATGCACTCCATGAGTATTGCAGAGGAGGAGCAGTTTGACTCTCCAGATGAAGAAGCAAGGAACGATTTGAGAAATAGCACGCTAGTCTTGCACATGAATTTTCTTTCTTTTATTTTATTAAAATTTCATGAATATGTTCAAGTCTGACTATCTGTTCATATGTGCAGCATTGACATGGATGAGCGGTGGACTAAACAAAGCTTCTGTGAAGATGGGGACAGTTCTGATGAAGATTATGTCCCTTTTCTTCAGATACGGTATGGTTGTGTAATGAAATTAGAGCTAGAACAGTATTTACAGTAATGGTAGTTATTAACTAGTCCATGTTTTTTTTTATTTTTATATCTGCTTATCCATCTGCAGTCCTGGAGGTCAAGCTGTCATTGAACAGCTGCACGAGATCAGTGTGGATGAAGCCGTGATTGATGTTGCGATGCCCACTTTCCCAGAAGATGATGTGAGCGATATTCCAGACTCATACAAGGTTGTTTGTGAAGATGACATAGTTGGCAAGAATGCCAGTATCGTGTACCATGAAAATCTAAAGACGCTGGCCACCTACCTCCAATACGCTGATTTCACGCAGCCGCCATTTTGAAATCGAAAGTGAGGCTCCGGTGGGACCCCCGGAAGTAACGATAAACAACAATGCCTTGGATTACCAACCTGAAGCTGCTGCCGCGATTTACACTATTGGATGTTAATATCCAATATAGGATATGTATATAGTTCATTCCTGCTTCTTTTTTTACATTCTGAATTATATATAAAAAAAATATTTTATTTATAAATGAATTTCACTGTATATAGTCTAAAGTATGAAAGAAATGTATGTACATTTTTAGAATTGACACAACATCATTAAACACAACAATCAATCAATCAATCAATCAATCAAAACTTTATTTATAGAGCACTTTAAAATCCAAAATGGACACAAAGTGCTGTACAATAAAAATAAATTAATACATAAAAGCCCTAAATACAAGGCTCACACAACCCATAAAATACAAATAAAAACACTAACAAACCATACATTGAAACAATACCATCAATAAAACATAAATTGTCAGTTTCCGTTATCAAAGGCCAAAGAATAGAGGTGGGTTTTAAGAAGAGACTTAAAAACAGACAATGAAGATGCCTGTCTAATGTGCAGAGGTAAATTGTTCCACAATGTAGGAGCTGCTACAGCAAAAGCACGGTCCCCTTTTTGCTTGCGCTTTGTTTTTGGCACACTTAGGAGCAGATGATCGGCTGACCTAAGAGAACGGGTGGGTCTATAGGGGTGTAGCAGCTCAGAAATATAGGGAGGGGCAAGACCATTTTGGCATTTAAAAGCAAATAAAAGAATCTTAAAATGGATTCTTTGATATATAGGCAGCCAATGGAGTGAGGATAAAATTGGGGAAATGTGCTCGTATTTACGTGTTCCAGTTAAAAGACGTGCAGCAGCGTTTTGCACCAACTGGAGACGAGCAATAGAGGACCCATTGACCCCCACATAAAGCGCATTACAGTAATCCAACCTAGTGGTGACAAAGGCATGGATTACTGTCTCAAAGTGCTGCCTAGAAAGAAATGGCTTTATTTTGGCCAATTGCCTCAATTGAAAAAAACTTGTTTTAACCACTGACCTAATTTGTCTGTCCATCTTAAGGTCAGGGTCGATTTTAACCCCAAGGTTAGTGATTGTTGGCTTAATATATTGACTCAAGGAACCCAGATCGGCACAGGGGGTCCCAGTGGTGCCACCAAAAAACATCACTTCTGTCTTACTTTCATTAAAACTTAAAAAGTTAAGAGCCATCCAGGCCTTTATGTCATCAAGACACTTAAGTAATGGACCAACAGTTTCATTCTTTTTAAGAGGGACATAGATCTGACTATCATCTGCATAACAGTGAAAAGACATACCATGCTTCCTAAGTATGGAACCAAGCGGGAGTAAATAGAGAGAGAAGAGAAGAGGGGCTAAAATTGAGCCCTGTGGGACCCCACAAGACAAAGGAGCAGAGGAAGACACAGAATCTCCACAGCTGACACAGAAAGTTCTACCTTCCAAATAGGACCTGAACCATTTCAATGCAATGCCCTTGATGCCCACCCACCGCTCCAAACGAGAAATCAGGATTTCATGGTCGACCGTGTCAAAAGCAGCAGTCAGATCAAGAAGCACCAGAATAACACAATCCCCAGAGTCAGTAGCTAAAAGAATATCATTACAAACTTTTAAAAGAGCCGATTCTGTGCTATGTAAGGTTTTAAAACCAGATTGGAAAACTTCAAGAATATTGTGCTCATCCAAGAAGGCCATTAATTGACTGTAAACTATCTTTTCAAGTATTTTTGCCAGAAAGGATAGTTTAGATATAGGTCTATAATTTGTGAGATCTGCATGATCCAGCCCAGGTTTTTTAATTAAAGGTTGCACTACTGTATGTTTGAAAAGTTTAGGGACCACCCCTGAGGTAAGGCTACTATTTAAAACTGCAAGAATAGATGGCCCTATAGTAGGAACAACCTCCTTAAAAAGTCGAGGAGGGATAGTATCATTTGGAGAGCCTGAGGGCTTCAAATGCCCAACAATATCCTGTAAAACAGACAAAGTCACAGGTTCAAACTTGCCAAAGACAGCAGAGCAGAGAACAGGGATTGAGGGGTCATAAGCCGAAGGTGAGATTTGAGCCCTAATGGTAGTGACCTTATCAATAAAAAAGTGAAGAAACTTTTCACACACACCATAGGAGGCATCAAAACAGACCGTTAACGGTACATTGAGAACTGAGTCAATAGTCTTAAATAAAACACGAGGCTTGTTACAATTTGACAGAATAATTTCAGCGAAATATTTCCTTTTAGCTTCTTTCAAAATTGTCTGATAATGCCGCCAGCAGTCCCTTAACATTTGAAAAGATACATGTAGTTTATCCTTTTTCCATTTGCGCTCAGCCCTACGGCACTCACGTCTGACAGCACGGGTAGTGTCATTCCGCCA
The DNA here is from genome assembly GCA_021554675.1 of Leuciscus idus. Taxonomy (NCBI): domain Eukaryota; kingdom Metazoa; phylum Chordata; class Actinopteri; order Cypriniformes; family Leuciscidae; genus Leuciscus; species Leuciscus idus. Next base: position 27,382,691 of record CM038625.1, on the reverse strand, counting down.
GGGTTCAGCTTTAGTTTTAGATTGCCTAGTTTTCAATGGAGCCACAGAGTCTATAGCAGTTTGGCAAGTGGAGTGAAACCATAAGCTAAGCTCCTCTGAATCATTCCATATATAATCCGGTATGTCACAATACTGACTGAAAATAGAGGAGAACTGACCAGCAGTGGAAGGGTTAATAATACGGCAGCGCCGTGCAGTTGCGCACGGTTTAGCTGTATTACAGGGAAGAACAATCTCAAATAATACTGGCATGTGGTCAGAAAATACAGCGTCACAGGTCTCTAAATTATGAATAGGCAACCCATAGGATAGGACAATATCAAGTGTGTGTCCACGCTCATGCGTGGGGCCAGACACAGACTGCACAAGATTAAAAGAGTCAATGAGGTTTAAAAAGTCTTTTGCCAGTGAGTTTTCAGGACAACACACATGAACATTAAAATCCCCAACAATAAGGACACGATCGTATTTAGGCATAATTTCAGCCAGAAAAACAGCAAAATCATTTACAAAGTTCTTATTGTATTTGGGAGGCCGGTGCACACAGCACTATGTGAGTGCGACCTAGCTCAAATAAACTCAATTCAAAGCTGGTGAACTTGGATGATGGCAACAACTGCTTACATTTATAGACATTTTTATAAACAGTAGCTATTCCTCCTCCTCTACTCGATGTTCGCGGGGAGTTCAAACAGCAACAGTCATACGGTAAGAGTTCAGAAAAGGCACTGGACTCACCAACACTCAGCCATGTCTCAGTCACACAGAGAAAATCCAATCCCCGGGACGTGAAGAAATCCTTAAGGATAAAAGTTTTATTAGCTAGCGATCTAGCGTTTACCAGTCCAATCCTGACAGAAACTGGCGGGTCCACAGCGCTGATTGTTTGAGGAGCCCGACACAGTGGTCGCAGGTTCAGCCGATTTACCCCGCGCCAGCGGGGGTGAGACCTCTGGAACACCTCATCCTGGCCGACAACAGGTACCAACCAGGCGTCGACAGGGTCCAGCAATCGCCAAGTAATGAGGAGTCGAGGCACCGCTCGATACTCAGCCCAGGAAGCAGAAAAACACGCTGAGCAGGCTTTTAGCCTCACCAGCTGACCGCTGCGCTTTCCTCGGCGACGGTAGCGTTTAGGCCTACGCCGAAGATGTAGAGTCTCAGGGCGGCCAAGGCAAGCAGGTATTCCCGATCGGAACGGGGGCAAAGTTTTATATCCACCATGATCAAACCTTACTAGATCTTTGACCGAGAAACGAAAATCCAATAGTGTTTGGCGATCGTAAACCAATATTGAATCAATGTTTTGAACAGCAATTGACACGAACAGCACGAACACACACAGCATTGACAGAGAGAGACGGCGAGCCCAACACACTGGCGCCATCTTACTTCCAAGCATATGGGGCACAACAATACGCCATCGCATTCACGACTCTCCTGTGATTAAAGGCGACACTTCCGGTTTTCTTCCCACCGGAGCCTCGCTTTCGATTTCAAAATAACGGCTGCGTGAAATCAGCGTATTGCCTATAGAGAGGTGCAGCAAATTCAACAAGGTTACAGGAACAGCATGCTCTGCTGGACCACCATTTGAGGTGAACTTGAAAACTAGGGGAACTGGAGTCATCTTGGAATGGGTAAGTCTTGTAGCTTCTGATGCTACACTATAATCTATAATGAACATCCCCCAGCTCCATTTGTTATGTTAGACTACTGTGTAAAGTATGTTACGATTTTTCAAACTGCAATTTGCAAGAATTTTTATTTTTTTTGTCTTCATATGGAAAGTTTTTAACTTTGTCAGTAATCTCCCATTATCTGCACAATGGTGTTGGTAAATGTGGCTGAGACTATTTTTATGGAATGCTGCTTCAGAGAATTTGTCGGGTTAAACAACTTGTCATAGTTAGTATATCCAAGATTTGACATCATGCCTGTATTTATGATGTGCGCTCAATCTGGGATATTCTTTATTTACCCCCCTCCATTTCTACAGATATGTCCCTTTGGACACACTTTGTGGCGGTGGAATTCGAAGCCCCTTTTGAAATACGGCATGCAGGGAGGTGATTTCATGCTGGCCATCAACATACTGCTCTCCGGGAATAATTACAGGAAGATTGCCTTTCTGTTCAAGTTCATGCAAATGGGGATGTTGAATGAGTCTACCTTTTTCAAGATTCAAGACACATACTGCATTGAACCAGTCGAACAGTTCTGGCAAAAGATAAGAGCCGATGTTCTAAACAGTTTGAAGGAAAAGGATGAAGTTGTTGTCCTAGGTGACTCTTTATTTCGTTTTTTTTTATTTTTTTTTATTACAGCGACATGCCTCTGACTTGCTGTGAAAGTCAACAACACATTTAACCATTATAACTTTTTTTGTTTTGTTTACTCCTTAGGTGATGGCAGAATGGATTCTCCAGGTATATAGTGTGTGTGTGTGTGTGTGTGTGAGGTGGAGAGATCACACTTGTGTGACATAGTTGGTTATGGTGCATATATGTCACACCCTTACTAACTTTATCCTCATTCTACAGGCCACTGTGCACAATACTGCACGTACACGACTATAGAGCAAGGGTCACCGTGATTTTGCCAAGTAAGATGTGTTCCTGGATCAACATTTAATCAACCAATCACAAGCCTCTGATGTCATCAGTGTGTGCCGACCAAATCCAATCGGTCCATTTTGAATGTTCCCTCCTCTCTTCCCTCGACTGACTGACAAAAGGTAAGTTATTTTGTCTGTCCTCTTTCTTTGACCCTCTCTGCAACTAAAAATCTGACTTTGTAAATGTATTTATTCACAAAAAAATCCTGAAATAGAACACTTAAATGGCCTAATGTAATGCAACTCTGAACATACATACAAAAGCCATGTGCTGTTTAGCTAATAGCTATGCTTACTTTACTCCACAACCCCTAAAAGTCTTCTTTCTCTCATACCTTTACACACAAATACACATTAAATATTTAATAAAATGTTATAATAATGTTTAAAAATTTCAATAAATTCCAGGTCTTTAAAACAGATTACTATGATTTTAGTCTGAATAAAGTGTGCAAAAAGTATATGACATTTAAAAAAACAGTAGAATAATTGCTTTTGTAATTCTGATTTATAATAAATATATTTTGATAATTGCTATCGTCATCATTTCAATATGGGGTAGATTCGCTAATGTTTATCCAGGACCATCATGACCATTTCAATATGGGGTAGATTCGCTAATCACTGCATGAAAATTGGGATTTCCCTAATTTTCGGCAGTTAACGACAATTTACAGCCTGTGAACGTCGCGTTCGTCTGTGCCGAATATTGTCGGAAACGAACCATGACGTATGCAGAGCGCTCGCGCCGGAGGTGTGAATGGCTCTAATTACCATATGAATAGCAGCTCCCGCCAGAGAAAGGCTTGAATTTCCTCACTCACTATTGGTTGAACCCACGTGGTTTAACCCTCTGAGGTCTGAGCTGTTTTCTGGGCCATGGAGGTGTTCTGACATGCTCTGACATTTGTGTTTTTTTCTGTTACTAGTGACATTTTCATGGCTAAAGTCTAATTACACTGTATTCAGCACAAACTCTGCTACAATAATATATCAGCTGCATGTATGTAAAAGTTTGTAGTTTTGAGATAATGACATTTATGTGTGGTTTGTGAAAATACAAAAAAAAATTGTCACTGAAATAAGGCCATGAAACCCATACTGATTATTTCTTCACAAGACTTTAGAAAATTGTATGACATAGCCTAGAATATTTGCTCCAAAACTATGTGAAAATCACCCTGACTGCTCATTCAGATAAGACAATATATTGATTTAAAATTTCTAAGACGTGTTTTGTGTGACAAAGCCATATGCGAAGAGGCGTGATCATCTCATGAATATGTAAGGTTTTAACACCTGAGAAAGACAAAGACACTCCCCTAACTGCCCTATTAGGAGCGATCAGGCCCTGTCATTCAGAGCAACCTTGCACAAAGAATGAGGAGATTTAAAAAAGAATGGCTTTTAGATTGTTTGGATTTATTTACAGCACAACACAATCCAAAAATACAAATGACAAAAGAGCACATTGAAAACAATGATCCAAAGACAGAGACCTTTGTGCCATTCCTAAAAACATTGTACATACCTTTCATTTCCAAGGTGTTTGATTTTCACTTTACCATGTTCATGTACAGAGACTCATGTGAATGTTGAAGTCAGCAGGACTCAGTGGCATCTGGTCCCTGAAAGAAAAAAAAAAAAGAAAAAACTGTGAACATACTGATATCAAGAGAAACTATAGGGCTGCACGATTTTGGGAATAGATTTTAGATTTTTCTGGTTAAAATTTCTTTTTAAAATTCACAGAATACACACACACACACACACACGTTTCCAACAATATATAATGAACACCAGGTTTGTTGTGCCTTGTAGGCATAGGCTACGCAGTGCAGCATAAAATAATAATAACAATAAATTAAATCTTCCAAAAGATTTCAAGAACAACTACGCTAGAGAAAAATATATTGATTATCATATGTTACTTCAAATGTTTCCATTCGTTATGATGATATGAAATGAGATAATAGTAAAAACATAAAGCCTAATGTTTGGTGCATTTTTCCTTTCAAACGCAATCGCACTCCAAAATATGATACATTCAAACCCACAGCGCGCTCCAAAATATGATACATTCAAACCCACAGCGCGCTCCAAAATATGATACCACAGCGCGCTCCAAAATATGATACATTCAAACGCCATCGCGCTCCAAAATATTAAACATTATGGTTATACATATCTATGTTTGAGCAGATATCCACAAACAGTATTTAACAGTAAACACGGGTCTAAATAGTATAATATTCACCATATATCTAGCAACAGTTCAACTGCAATGTGAAGTTTATGCAACAATACCATAAACTAATAAGTAAGAATTTCTTACCTTACATCTTTCTTGTCTTCAAATCGCGTTCTTCTTCTTCTGAGGTAAATCCAATGTAAGCTCAGACGTGTCTTCCAAACTCGACGAAAAGCAGAGACTTGTGAAGTGTTTTGGTGTTTTGTGTTTGAGGTAACGAGGGCGTTCGCGTTCCATGTGGAGATTTGCATGTGAATCTCTTTTGCGCGAGTGGGCGTGTAGAATTAAAAAGTAATTAGCAAGCGTTTGAGATACTGGACATCCTGTTGGTTTTATACAAATTACTTAAACAGAGAATATTTGTTTTCAGTTTGAATCCGATCATTTAAAAGTACACACTTAAATGTGTATAAAGGTATATGGCTCATAAATGTGTGAGAAGTATTCGCTGAGTTTTGTTTCAGTTTATAGGTCTACGTGCTCAAGAAAAAAAAGTTCACCGCGACGGAGAGGCAGAACGCACACCCTGTTTATTTTCTTTATTTTACAAAAGCACAATGTTTTGATTTGATTGTAAGTGGACACATACAAAAGTAGAAATATCACAGATTATTTTTTTATATTTCTTTTTTCTGTATAACCATAAATGACGGAGTAATTTAAGTTTATGTTGCTGCTATGTGAAAAAAATCCAGCAAAACGCGTCGGCGCGTTTCTCGACCTCAGAGGGTTAACCTATGGACTACACTATTACCATCAAGGACATGAATTTATAAAGGAAAGGAAAATTTGCCAGGGACATGCTGTTTATTCAAAGAAAGAGCTTTATTAGCACAAACACAAAACAATATACACCTATGTACAAAGCATAGATCATCTGCACACACAACAAATTGGAAGCTCAGTGTCTGTTTTCATCTTCGGAGCTGTAGGTGACTAGCGGCGTTCTCTCTGAATTCGATCCACTTTGAAAACGTCTGTGGTGCGTTGCCCTGTATTTAGGAGTCGCCTCTAATCTCGACTGCAGCGTAGCACAGAGCTCTGTGAGCTCCTGGCTGGTGGTTGAACTTCATCGGACATCAGATCTATGGTGGCGCACTTCCAAATGCCCACGTCATCCTCACCTAGCACACCGTCTCGCTTCTAGCAGCTGTAAAAACAACCAATACAGACAATCAGTACTGTGATGCACTGTGTATGGACACAAAACATCTATTAATGCACGTGAAAAATAGTCACATTGACTAAAAATCGTACCCTCTTTCTTCTCGCTCGACTCCGAGCTGAACTCTTCACAGCTTCGGCCTGCAATGCCAGATCTGGTTGTTTGTACCTGAAGCTCCTGCATACTGTCTCGTAGTACATCTTACAGGCAGCTGGAAAACAATTAAATGAGAGTGATATGAATAAAAACAACGCAAGTCACAGTAAAATGAAACAAGGAGAAAATAGTAAAAGTTACTTACAATGTCGTCATGATCAGCGTCATGAAAATCTGGACTTGCAGACATAGCTCTGAGTAAATGTGAGGTTACGCCCTCGTTATGAGGCGAGGTTACTCTATGGAAACAAAATGTATGATTAAGATCGTAAACTATTACGGGTCTATTTTCTTATACAAGAGAATGAAAGCATATTCTTTGAATCTTACCTTTAAAATGTTTGTAAGTTTTTATGAAAGTAAAAAAATAAAAGAATGTAAGATTCTTTTATTTTATTTTTTTTACCTTGCTCCAGTTCGTAGCGCCCACAATTTGTCTCAGAGTTGTGAAGATGGCATACTGCTTCCTGTAAATTACAGGATTATGATCGACTTCCGGTTTGGTGAGATGGCGTAGACACGCGTTAAGTTTCGCTCCCACTTGTTTTTGTCTATAATAGTTTTAAAACCCTTCTATTTCTTTTACTCCACTACCAAGTGGGCAATATATTTGTTGCATACACTTTAGCATCACATTATGGCAGCTAAAACTACAAAACAAAGCAAAAAGGATCAGAAAGCCGAGGCGAGCGGAGACGACGGCAAAGAGGTTAACATGGCAGCCATTGCTAGCCTTCTTGAGGAACACCGCGTCGCTCTTTCTGCAGACTTTAATACTGCCGTTTCAGCACTCGAGGTAAAGCTAGACCAAATTCAAACTGCCGTGACGGACCACGCCTCGAAGATTGCCTCGCTCGAGACACACGTAAATGCACAGGATGAGCGCGTGCAAGCCTTGGAAATGACTTGTGCTATCCTAACAGAGAGCAACGCTAAATTGTTAGCCAAAGTCGTGGATCTCGAGTCCCGTAGCCGACGCAATAACATAAGAATTATTGGTCTACCTGAATCCATTGAAGGGCCCCGACCATCCATATTCTTCTCAGAGCTACTTGCGGAAGTATTCGGGGACGTACTGGATTCTCCGCCGGAATGTGATAGAGCCCACCGGTCGCTGTCTGATAAACCGAAGCCGGGGCAGAGGCCCAGACCTGTTATCATTCGGCTACATAAATTCCAACAAAAGGAAAAGATCATCCGCGAGGCTAGAGCGAGGAGGGGAAAGCTTAACTATCGAGGCACACCTATCTCTATTTACGAAGACTATGCGCCGGAGGTGATGGAACAACGCTCCAAGTACAGGGAGGTGCTCTCTGAACTGTACAATCTTGGCCTAAAACCAGCGCTGTTGTTTCCGGCCAGGCTTACTATCGTAACGAAGGATGGTGAGAGGAGAAGATTTGCATCGGTCACTGAAGCCAAGGACTACATTGCATCTATTCGTCCTGCTGAGGTCTAAACACGAAGTGTTTTGCGGAGCAACTCATGACTGGGTCGACTGACGCATGAAGCGGTATTCGTTAAATGCTTGGATTTTCATACTGATGTGCGTATGCTATAGATCTATAACGTTACCGTTGGATATCTTTTATCTGGCATTATGGAGGTATCGCTTTATATACACCCTTGTGTCTACTTAGTTAAGTGATTTAGTTCTAATTTTAGATCATTGTACATTTACAGGTATACCAAACCTTTTCCCGGATTGACTTTTTCCTGATTGATAACAAATTGTTGCATCTGGTTACCGCTAGTGATTATCACCCCATAGTTGTTTCGGACCATGCCCCCACCTCGCTCGATATTAATCTTCCTCTTAGTGTTATCTCCCCATCACTTTGGACATTTAGTTCTCACTTATTAGCACATCATGAGTTTGAGAACTTTGTAGCCATTCAAATTAGTAATTACATTGAATTCAATGATACCCCTGAGGTCAACAGTGGATTCCTATGGGAAGCCCTTAAAGCTCGAGGTCAGATTATTTCCTTCACTTCGTCCATGCGTAAGGCTGGAAGGACTAAAAGGCAGGATATACTAGACAAACTCCGCAAACTTGATGAAATTTACGCTGTCTCTCCCTCACCTGCCCTTTACAAAAAACGACTTCTGCTACAATCAGAATATGATTGCTTGATGACTCATATTGTAGAGAGACAACTGCAGCAATCCAAGCAACGCTTTTTTGAACATGGCGATAAGGCGGGTCGACTTCTAGCCCAACAGGCCCGTGCGGCCAGTGCCTCTAGATTAATTCCCAAAATTATGGCCCCTATTGGTAATCTTACTGCAGACCCAGCTGAAATCAACAGAGTTTTTTTAGACTTTTACACTAACCTCTATACTACGGAGCAGTCTTCAGCTTCAATAATGTTCCCCAATCCCTTAGATTCTTTAATATTCCCTAGAATTGATGAAGATTTGGCTAAGGAATTGGGCAGCCACATTTCCCCCCAAGAAGTCAAAGAAGCGATTAACTCAATGCAAAATAAGAAATCCCCAGGCCCCGATGGGTTTACAGTTGAATTCTATAAGGCATATTCTACTTTATTAGTCCCAATTTTAGTGAGGATGTACAATAATTAATTTCAAGAAGGCCAACTCCCATCGACGCTGTATATGGCTTCTATATCCTTGCTTTTGAAGAAAGACAGGGATCCCACTTCCTGCGGTAACTACAGACCGATTTCTCTGTTAAATGTAGACTGTAAAATATTAGCCAAAATTCTGTCTATCCGCCTCCAAAATATAATGCCATCCATTATTTCATTAGATCAAACAGGCTTTACATTGGATAGGCATTCCTTCTTCAATACCCGGAGGTTACTTGATGTTATTTTCTCACCCTCATTTAATACCCCTGAAGTCATAGTTTCATTGGACGCAGAGAAAGCTTTTGATAGGGTCGAGTGGGAATACCTGTTTTTTTGTGTTAGGAAAATTTGGGTTTGACCCCAAACTCATTTCTTGGATACGGCTTTTGTATGCTTTGCCGTCTGCATCGGTATATACCAACGGTGTTCGATCGCCACCCTTTTTACTTCAACGGGGGACACGTCAAGGCTGCCCGCTCTCGCCTTTGTTATTTAATATAGCTATTGAGCCCCTGGCCATTTGGCTCCGAAGTCACGATGCATTTAAAGGCATCAAACGTCATGGCTTGGTCCATAAACTTTCACTTTATGCAGACGATTTGTTATTATACGTCTCCGACCCCATAGCTTCTTTCCCCTCTATACTATCTGTTTGGCAGTGTACTAACAGTTTGGCTGCCTATCAGGGTACAAGTTAAACTTTCAAAAAAGTGAGTTATTTTTTGTTAACCAATTGGCTAAATCTCTTCCTCATTCTTTATTTCCCTTTAAGTTAGCCTTGGATGGGTTCAAGTATCTGGGGATATTTATCACTGGTTCGCTTAAAGACTTGTTTTTTAAGAACTTTACACCACTTCTGGAAAAATGCAAGTCAGATATTGCTAGGTGGAGTTCCCTTTCCCTTTCTGAAATAGGTCGTGCAAACCTTATTAAAATGGTTGTTCTGCCAAAGTTTTTGTATCTTTTCCAGCATCTTCCAGTCTGCATTAACAAATCCTTTTTCGCTCATTTAGATCAGCATTTGAATGGTTTCCTTTGGAATAACAAACCAGCTCACATCAGGAAGTCAGTTCTTCAGCTTCCCAAATCTGAAGGGGGTTTAGCACTGCCAAATTTTCGATATTACTATTGGGCATGTAATATTCATAAATTACTTTATTGGGTTGGCCTTAAAAGTTGTGCTTCTAGTCCGCCCTGGGTGCATGTAGAGATATCTTCCTCTCGCTATTTACTTTCTAATATCTGCTCCCAGCTTCCACTTGGAGTACACAAAATCTCGAGCAATCCAATAGTTTTGTATTTGTAATCCAATACTATTAAGATTTGGCATCAATTCAGGAAACAATTTGGTCTTCATAGAGCATCGATTCATATGCCTATTTCAAATAATCACTTATTTTCCCCGTCCCTTTCAGATAGCTTCTTTGATATTTGGGCAGCTAAGGGTCTCTCTACTCTAAACGACCTGTATGAAAACGAAGTCTTCTCCTCTTTCTCTTCCTTATCAGCAAAATTTAACCTTCCTAATAGTCATCTTTTTCGTTTTTTTCAAGTGAGGCATTTTATTCAAAAGCTATTTCCCCATTTTCCCAATCGCCCACCCGAATCAGAAATTGATTCAATTCTTACCTTCGACTCTGGTCAAAAACGACTGATTTCAGCTATTTATGGTAAAATGATCTCCCTAACTCCTTCTCCGATTGACTCCCTTAAGCTAACCTGGGAGCATGATTTGGGCATTGACATTTCCGATGACCAGTGGAAAAACATTCTCAGTTTAGCTCACTCTTCGTCTATTTGTGCTAGACATGCCCTAATACAATGTAAAGTGATCCACAGAGCTCATTTCACTAATGCCAGACTGGCTAAATTGTTTCCTAACAGAAGTGATGCCTGTAACAGATGCAAACAATCTCCAGCCGATCATCTTCACATGTTCTGGTCATGCCCGGTGCTATCAGATTATTGGTCCGACATTTTCACAACTCTCTCACAGGCCCTCAATTACACTATTGTCCCTAATTCCTTGACTGTTCTGTTCGGCCTCTCCCCAATCACATATATACCAGCTACAGCGCACTGCGTCATTGCCTTTACTACTTTGCTGGCCAGGCGTGCCATCCTCCTTAAATGGAAGCATACTTCTCCTCCATCACATGACGACTGGATAAGAGATGTATTGCAATACATCCACCTTGAAAAAATTAGATATTCTCTTAAAGGCTCGCTGAGATCATTTCATAAAACGTGGAGCCCTGTACTGACTACTATTGAAGGCCTTATCGGGATTTTAAAACCTCCTGATTCGTTTTCTGTGGGGACGGGGGAGATTTTCTTCTTTTGTTTACTGCAGTGGTTCCCGGGCCTGTCCTGGGGGGCCCCCGGCGCTGCTTGTTTTCTTTGTCACCTTGGTCGGGCGCGCCTGATTCAACTCATCAGCTCATTAACCCATGTGATGGTGGGCTGATCGGTTGAATCGGGTGTGTTTGATTGGGGGGACGGGGAGGGCGTGCGGTGTTGGGGGTCCTTCGGGACAGGTTTGGGAACCACTGGTTTACTGTTTAATTTTTATTATTTATTTTTTATTTTATTTTTTTTCTCTTCACATACTTTCTCGTCACATACCTTCTCGTGTATGTATTTACTGGTTTATTTATTAGTTTTTATTATCTATTTGTGAGTGCTACAGGTGGCCTTAGGGGCGGGGTGGGAGGGTTGACGAGTGAGGGTCTATATTGCTGTATGGAACTGTTCTGTTGATTTTTTTCTTTTTCTTTCAGATGCCTTGTTTCATTTTACATCTGTTGTAATACCCTTTATATGTCTGCAGAAAACGTAATAAAAAGAAATATAAAAAAAAAAAAATTACAGGATTATTTACAATTATTAAACAAATAATAGCCATCACTCCCATGACCTCTTGCTTTATGATGAAATCATGAAAAACAGAATATTCTTACATTTCACAAGGCCTGACAAAATACAAAAGTGACCGATGAGATGAATACTTACTGGGTGTCAACAGGTCTTTGCTCAGAGGTGCGCTAGCATCTTAAGGGCGAAAAAAACAAAGAATATTCAAAAATGTACAATTATTGAAATCAAACAAAAAGGTAAGAATTGCCACACTCTGCTCTTCTAAGCAAGACTGTCTGAAACATGTCATTAAGCCAATAAAATAAACTGTTACCAAACTTGATTCTCAAGCAGTAAGTAAAGACCAATTTATAGTTATGCGTCGACCTCCCGCTGTAGCTACAGAGTAGGCTGTGTACATAGCGTACCCTTTAGCACACCCTGACGTGCACCTCTCCCAAAATGTAACAATGCGTCAATTTTACGTGGACGGAAGCGCTGTGATTGGTCTAGAACGCCTCCCTCGGGTTTCACAGGCTTCTTTCTGCATGTGTAATTGTGCGTCAACAGGGACAACAATGCAGAAGTATAAATGAAACAGTGTAGCCTATAGCGTAGAGGCTCGGGCTTCGGTCTGACGCAAAAGTATAAATCAGCCTTAAAGGATTAGTTCACCTCAAAATGAAAATTTCCTGATAATTTACTCACACTGAGTGACAAGATATCCATGTCTGTCTTTCCTCAGTGGAAAAGAAATTAACCCTCTGAGGTCTGAGCTGTTTTCTGGGCTCTGGAGGTGTTCTGACATGCTCTGACATTTGTGTTTTTTTCTGTTACTAGTGACATTTTCATGGCTAAAGTCTGATTACACTGTATTCAGCACAAACTCTGCTACAATAATATATCAGCAGCATGTATGTAAAAGTTTGTAGTTTTGAGATAATGACATTTATGCGTGGTTTGTGAAAATACAAAAAAAAATTCTCACTGAAATAAGGCCATGAAACCCATACTGATTATTTCTTCACAATACTTTTGAAAATTGTATGACATAGCCTAGAATATTTGCTCCAAAACTATGTGAAAATCACCCTGACTGCTCATTCAGATAAGACAATATATTGATGTAAAATTTCTAAGACGTGTTTTGTGTGACAAAGCCATATGCGAAGAGGCATGATCATCTCATGAATATGTAAGCTTTTAACACCTGAGAAAGACAAAGACACTCCCCTAACTGCCCTATTAGGAGCGATCAGGCCCTGTCATTCAGAGCAACCTTGCACAAAGAATGAGGAGATTTAAAAAAGAATGGCTTTTAGATTGTTTGGATTTATTTACAACACAATCCAAAAATACAAATGACAAAAGAGCACATTGAAAACAATGATCCAAAGACAGAGACCTTTGTGCCATTCCTAAACATACCTTTAATTTCCAAGGTGTTTGATTTTCACTTTACCATGTTCATGTACAGAGACTCATGTGAATGTTGAAGTCAGCAGGACTCAGTTGCATCTGGTCCCTGAAAGAAAAAAAAAAGAAAAAACTGTGAACATACTGATATCAAGAGAAACTATAGGGCTGCACGATTTTGGGAATAGATTTTAGATTTTTCTGGTTAAAATTTCTTTTTAAAATTCACAGAATACACACACACGTTTCCAACAATATATAATGAACACCAGGACCAGGTTTGTTGTGCCTTGTAGGCATAGGCTACGCAGTGCTGCATAAAATAACTAGATGTACCGCATCGCGGTACAAAATATGACCGCCGCTCAGGCCTGCACTGGCTTTCCACAAAAATAAATGACGTGGAGTAATTTGGCTGTATTGCGTGTTTATGTATATACCTAAAAAAAGTAATAGTATGTGCATGTCTGTCTGTGTGTGTGTGTGTGTGTGTGTGTGTGTGTGTGTGTTTGTGTATGTGTATGTGTGTGTCTGTGTGTGTGTGTGTGTGTGTGTCTGTGCGTGTATGTATGTGTGCGTACATGTGTGCGCGTGTGTGTTTGTGTGTGTGTGTCTGTGCATGTGGATTTGTATGTGTATGTATGGGTGTGTGTCTGTGCGTGTGGATGTCAGTGTGTGTGCATGCTTGCGTTTGTTTGTATTCCTGCATGTGTGTGTGTGACAGTATCATCCTAAACCAGCAACCCTTCGCTCAACAGCACCATCTACAGGCCGATGAGTGTACAGTCACTAAATGTGCACATAAATGAATTTATTTTATACCCCCCCATGGATGAAATTCTACAAAACTTAGCAGAGGATACCCCCAGAGGTTGTCAAGTTAATCATACACATGAAATATGGTGCAGTTCTGAACATCTCCACTGAAGATAGGGGCGATTAAAGCAGAATAATATTGCATTTTCATTTTTTATGGGAGGGGCGCAAATCACAAATGAGTGATTATGGGCTAGGTTGATGTGCCATAAAAATTTCTTCATCCTCGGTGCCACGGTTCAGGTAGTTATTTAGGACAAACTGCATTTTTTTGGGTTTGGGGGGGCCCAGCGCGGGGGGGGGGAGTAGCCCCCGGGGACCAAACGAAATTTTTCCGTAGAAGTGTAGTGGGGCTACATGCCCACCAAATTTCATGTTCCCCGGTGCTTCGGTGTCCCTGGTATCGTTGACGAAAAATTTAAGGGGGCCCCAGCGCGGGGGGGGAAGTGGCCCCCGGGGACCAAACGAAATTTTTCCGTAAAAGTCTAGTGGGGCTACATGCCCACCAAATTTCATGTTCCCCGGTGTTTCGGTGTCCCTGGTATCGTTGACGAAAAATTTACGGGGGCCCCAGCGCAGGGGGGGGAAGTGGCCCCCGGGGACCAAACGAAATTTTTCCGTAAAAGTCTAGTAGACCAACATACCATAAAAATTTCTTCATCCTCGGTGCCACGGTTCAGGTAGTTATTTAGGAAAAACTGAATTTTTTTGGGTTTGGGGGGGCCCAGCGCGGGGGGGGGAAGTGGCCCCCGGGGACCAAACGAAATTTTTCCGTAGAAGTCTAGTGGGGCTACATGCCCACCAAATTTCATGTTCCCCGGTGCTTCGGTGTCCCTGGTATCGTTGACGAAAAATTTACGGGGGCCCCAGCGCGGGGAGGGGGGAGTGGCCCCCGGGGACCAAACGAAATTTTTCCGTAAAAGTCTAGTAGACGAACATACCATAAAAATGTCTTCATCCTCGGTGCCACGGTTCAGGTAGTTATTTAGGAAAAACTGCATTTTTTTGGGTTAAGGGGGGCCCAGCGCGGGGGGGGGGAGTGGCCCCCGGGGACCAAACGAAATTTTTCCGTAGAAGTCTAGTGGGGCTACATGCCCACCAAATGTCATGTTCCCCGGTGTTTCGGTGTCCCTGGTATCGTTGACGAAAAATTTACGGGGGCCCCAGCGCGGGGGGAAGTGGCCTCCGGGGACCAAACGAAATTTTTCTGTAAAAGTCTAGTAGACCAACATACCATAAAAATTTCTTCATCCTCGGTGCCACGGTTCAGGTAGTTATTTAGGAAAAACTGCATTTTTTGGGGTTTGGGGGGGCCCAGCGCGGGGGGGGGAGTGGCCCCCGGGGACCAAACGAAATTTTTCCTTAGAAGTCTAGTGGGGCTACATGCCCACCAAATTTCATGTTCCCCGGTGTTTCGGTGTCCCTGGTATGGTTGACGAAAAATTTACGGGGGCCCCAGCGCGGGGGGGGGAAGTGGCCCCCGGGGACCAAATGAAATTTTTCCGTAAAAGTCTAGTAGACCAACATACCACAAAAATTTCTTCATCCTCGGTGCCACGGTTCAGGTAGTTATTTAGGAAAAACTGCATTTTTTTGGGTTTGGGGGGGCCCAGCGCGGGCGGGGAGTGGCCCCCGAGGACCAAACGAAATTTTTCCTTAGAAGTCTAGTGGGGCTACATGCCCACCAAATTTCATGTTCCCCGGTGTTTCGGTGTCCCTGGTATCGTTGACGAAAAATTTACGGGGGCCCCAGCGCGGGGGGGGAAGTGGCCCCCGCGGACCAAACGAAATTTTTCCGTAAAAGTCTAGTAGACCAACATACCATAAAAATGTCTTCATCCTCGGTGCCACGGTTCAGGTAGTTATTTAGGAAAAACTGAATTTTTTTGGGTTTGGGGGGGCCCAGCGCGGGGGGGAGTGGCCCCCGGGGACCAAACGAAATTTTTCCTTAGAAGTCTAGTGGGGCTACATGCCCACCAAATTTCATGTTCCCCGGTGTTTCGGTGTCCCTGGTATCGTTGACGAAAAATTTAAGGGGGCCCCAGCGCGGGGGGGGAAGTGGCCCCCGGGGACCAAACGAAATTTTTCCGTAAAAGTCTAGTAGACCAACATACCATAAAAATTTCTTCATCCTCGGTGCCACGGTTCAGGTAGTTATTTAGGAAAAACTGCATTTTTTTGGGTTTGGGGGGGCCCAGCGCGGGGGGGGAGTGGCCCCCGGGGACCAAATGAAATTTTTCCGTAGAAGTCTAGTGGGGCTACATGCCCACCAAATTTCATGTTCCCCGGTGCTTCGGTGTCCCTGGTATCGTTGACGAAAAATTCAGTAAGGTGACGAAAAAAAAAAAAAAAAAAAACTTTGACAATCCCTATATGACCGCCGCTTCGCTAGCTACGCTAGCGGCGGTCATAATAATAACAATAAATTAAATCTTCCAAAAGATTTCAAGAACAACTACGCTAGAGAAAAATATATTGATTATCATATGTTACTTCAAATGTTTCCATTCGTTATGATGATATGAAATGAGATAATAGTAAAAACATAAAGCCTAATGTTTGGTACAAACGCAATCGCACTCCAAAATATGATACATTCAAACCCACAGTGCGCTCCAAAATATGATACTCAAACCCACAGCGCGTTCCAAAATATGATACATTAAAACGCCATCGCGCTCCAAAATATTAAACATTATGGTTATACATATCTATGTTTGAGCAGATATCCACAAACAGTATTTAACAGGAAACACGGGTCTAAATAGTATAATATTCACCATATAGCCTATCTAGCAACAGTTCAACTGCAATGTGAAGTTTATGCAACAATACCATAAACTAATAAGTAAGAATTTCTTACCTTACATCTTTCTTGTCTTCAAATCGCGTTCTTCTTCTTCTGAGGTAAATTAATCCAATGTAAGCTCAGACGTGTCTTCCAAACTCGACGAAAAGCAGAGACTTGTGAAGTGTTTTGGTGTTTTGTGTTTGAGGTAACGAGGGCGTTTGCGTCCCATGTGGACGATTTGCATGTGAATCTCTTTTGCGCGAGTGGGCGTGTCGAATTAAAAAGTAATTAGCAAGCGTTTGAGATACTGGACATCCTGTTGGTTTTATACAAATTACTTAAACAGAGAATATTTGTTTGCAGTTTGAATCCGATCATTTAAAAGTACACACTTAAATGTGTATAAAGTAGTGCTGTCAAACGATTAAAATATTTAATCGCGATTAATCGCATTAATGTCATAGTTAACTCGCGATTAATCGCACATTTTTATCTATTCTAAATGTCTCTTGATTTCTTTTTGTCCCATTATTTTTTTCTAATTTTAATGCTCTTATCAACATGGAAAAGTGGATCGGCTTGCTTTGTGCAAATGTTTTTTTTTATTGAAAACAACATTGGCATATACTGTAGTGTTCAATTTGACACTAACATTCTCACTTGGAGCAAATAATCTCTCACACAATGTAACACTGTCCATCAATAAAAGGGTGAAAGAAATACTGACGAGGTCCTGATTTTGACGAGGGGCGGAGAATTCGCATCAGCTGTGTGTGCTTGGCCAACAAGTGGTATTTCAGACTGGACGTGCTGCGAAGCCTGCGATGATAGCTCAGTTCACAACGACAAAACACACAGATCACTTTGGTCTTGTCAATTGAACCATTTGGCCACTTTTTTAAAATTAAACTTTCCATTCAGAATCTTATTTGGCATCCATTTCGGCGTCTCGCGCTCATCATTCATCCACTCAAAACGTAATGTTAAAGGCGCGCACTGGACGAGAAGCGAAGCGCAGCGCAGCGCGTCGTATTTAAAATTCGAACACATTATATTCTCTATGAGTGTACACCACACCGGCGGCGCCATTCGGCGTTTTTATTGCTGACCATAAACTGAGAAAGTGCGCGTCCGATGTGCGATACAAGTTGTCCTAGACGCGGCTTCTCGTCCGGCCGGCTCGCAAGCCCAAACAAGTGTGTGCGGCGTGCCTGTTGTTTTGTTTTCGGTCTAGCTAGATCCGGTGGTGTTGTAGTTTTACTAACGTTACTAGTTGTTGCAAAAGCATGTGAAAAAAAAACTACAAAGTTTGTTAGGCGTTAATCGCGCGATAAAGAAATTGACGCCGTTAAAATGGTTTTGCGTTAACGCCGTTAATAACGCGTTAATTGACAGCCCTAGTATAAAGGTATATGGCTCATAAATGTGTGAGAAGGATTCGCTGAGTTTTGTTTCAGTTTATAGACGTGCTCAAGAAAAAAAAGTTCACCGCGACGGAGAGGCAGAACGCACACCCTGTTTATTTTCTTTATTTTACAAAAGCACAATGTTTTGATTTGATTGTAAGTGGACACATACAAAAGTAGAAATATCACAGATTATTTTTTTATATTTCTTTTTTCTGTATAATCATAAATGACGGAGTAATTTAAGTTTATGTTGCTGCTATGTGAAAAAAATCCAGCAAAACGCGTCGGCGCGTTTCTCGACCTCAGAGGGTTAAGTTTAAGGAAAACATTTCCATATTTTTAATGGCATATACTTTAATGGCAACCAAAGATCTCAATGTTCCAAGACGGTTCAAATGTCCGTCTCAATGCAGCTTCAGAGTCTCTACACAATCCCAGTCGAGAAATCAGGTTCTTATCTAGCAAAACCATCTGTCATTTTCTAAAATTATATATACACATTTATGTATGTTTTAAACAATTGTTTGTCTTGTGCTAGTCTGCTGGCATTACAGACATTTGAACCTTCTTTGAACATTGGGATTGTTGGTTGCCATTAAAGTCCAATCTCTGTAGAAAAATACTGAAATGCTATTCCTCAAAACTAAATTTATTTTCCACTGAAAAAAGAAATAAAGGTTGGGGCAACAGATAAAGTGAATACTCACTGGAAATTTCCTTGCGCTGAAATCTGGCTGCACATTTCTCCGGGTCAGAGAAGGCTTCCACAAGACATTCAAAGTTTGACTTAGAGTCTGAAACACATGAGTCAGCCAGTAAGTACGGTCATGTTGCCTATACTAAATTAATAATGAAATACTGGAGTCATTACTACGCTTAATTAAGAGTGAGAACCTACTCATCTTGAATGGACAAAAAAAGCTAATGTTTTTGTCTCATCTTTCCATAGAACATTTGAAAAGTAACTGAAACTACATTTACATTTACATTTATTATGACCGCCGCTAGCGTAGCTAGCCGGTCATATAGGGATTGTCAAAGTTTTTTTTTTTTTTTTTTTTCGTCACCTTACTGAATTTTTCGTCAACGATACCAGGGACACCGAAACACCGGGGAACATGAAATTTGGTGGGCATGTAGCCCCACTAGACTTCTAAGGAAAAATTTCGTTTGGTCCCCGGGGGCCACTCCCCTCCCGCGCTGGGCCCCCCCAAACCCAAAAAAATGCAGTTTTTCCTAAATAACTACCTGAACCGTGGCACCGAGGATGAAGAAATTTTTGTGGTATGTTAGTCTACTAGACTTTTACGGAAAAATTTCATTTGGTCCCCGGGGGCCACTTCCCCCCCCCCGCGCTGGGGCCCCCGTAAATTTTTCGTCAACCATACCAGGGACACCGAAACACCGGGGAACATGAAATTTGGTGGGCATGTAGCCCCACTAGACTTCTAAGGAAAAATTTCGTTTGGTCCCCGGGGGCCACTCCCCCCCCGCACTGGGCCCCCCCAAACCCAAAAAAATGCAGTTTTTCCTAAATAACTACCTGAACCGTGGCACCGAG
This sequence comes from Leuciscus idus, assembly GCA_021554675.1. Lineage (NCBI taxonomy): Eukaryota > Metazoa > Chordata > Actinopteri > Cypriniformes > Leuciscidae > Leuciscus > Leuciscus idus. The sequence continues at coordinate 27,363,059 of CM038625.1, read as the reverse complement.
GATGAAGAAATTTTTATGGTATGTTGGTCTACTAGACTTTTACGGAAAAATTTCGTTTGGTCCCCGGGGGCCACTTCCCCCCCCGCGCTGGGGCCCCCTTAAATTTTTCGTCAACGATACCAGGGACACCGAAACACCGGGGAACATGAAATTTGGTGGGCATGTAGCCCCACTAGACTTCTAAGGAAAAATTTCGTTTGGTCCCCGGGGGCCACTCCCCCCCCGCGCTGGGCCCCCCCAAACCCAAAAAAATGCAGTTTTTCCTAAATAACTACCTGAACCGTGGCACCGAGGATGAAGACATTTTTGTGGTATGTTGGTCTACTAGACTTTTACGGAAAAATTTAATTTGGTCCCCGGGGGCCACTCCCCCCCCCCCCCCGCGCTGGGGCCCCCGTAAATTTTTCGTCAACTATACCAGGGACACCGAAACACCGGGGAACATGAAATTTGGTGGGCATGTAGCCCCACTAGACTTCTAAGGAAAAATTTCGTTTGGTCCTCGGGGGCCACTCCCCCCCGCGCTGGGCCCCCCCAAACCCAAAAAAATGCCGTTTTTCCTAAATAACTACCTGAACCGTGGCACCGAGGATGAAGACATTTTTATGGTATGTTGGTCTACTAGACTTTTACGGAAAATTTTCGTTTGGTCCCCGGGGCCACTTCCCCCCCCGCGCTGGGGCCCCCGTAAATTTTTCGGCAACGATACCAGGGACACCGAAACACCGGGGAACATGAAATTTGGTGGGCATGTAGCCCCACTAGACTTCTACGGAAAAATTTCGTTTGGTCCCCGGGGGCCACTCCCCCCCCCCCCCCCCCGCGCTGGGCCCCCCCAAACCCAAAAAAATGCAGTTTTTCCTAAATAACTACCTGAACCGTGGCACCGAGGATGAAGAAATTTTTATGGCACATCAACCTAACCCATAATCACTCATTTGTGATTTGCGCCCCTCCCATAAAAAATGAAAATGCAATATTATTCTGCTTTAATCGCCCCTATCTTCAGTGGAGATGTTCAGAACTGCACCATATTTCATGTGTATGATTAACTTGACAACCTCTGGGGGTATCCTCTGCTAAGTTTTGTAGAATTTCATCCATGGGGGGGTATAAAATAAATTCATTTATGTGCACATTTAGTGACTGTACACTCATTGGCCTGTAGATGGTGCTGTTGAGCGAATGGTTGCTGGTTTAGGATGATACTGTCACACACACACATGCAGGAATACAAACAAACGCAAGCATGCACACACACTGACATCCACACGCACAGACACACACCCATACACACACATACAAATCCACATGCACAGACACACACACACACAAACACACACAAACACACATGTACGCACACATACATACACGCACAGACACACACACACACACACACACAGACACACACATACACAAATACACACACATACACACACACACACACACACACACACACACACACACACACACACAGACAGACATGCACATACTATTACTTTTTTTAGGTATATACATAAACACGCAATACAGCCAAATTACTCCACGTCATTTATTTTTGTGGAAAGCCAGTGCAGGCCTGAGCGGCGGTCATATTTTGTACCGCGATGCGGTACATCTAGTTCATTTAGCTGACGCTTTTATCCAAAGCGACTTACAATTGCTATATATGTCAGAGGTCGCACGCCTCTGGAGCAACTAGGGGTTAAGTGTCTTGCTCAGGGACACATTGGTGTCTCACAGTGGATTCGAACCCGGGTCTCTCACACCAAAGGCATGTGTCTTATCCATTGTGCCACCACCACCAAACTACTGGAACTTCAAACGGGCAGGGACGACCAGACTCTGACCATAGAACGCTGCCCGTTTGAAGTTCCAGTAGTGTCAGTTACTTTTCAAATGTTCTATGGAAAGATGAGACAAAAACATTAGCTTTTTTTGTCCATTCAAGATGAGTAGGTTCTCACTCTTAATTAAGCGGCTTAAATAACTCTGACCAGCACTGTATATATTTAAAATAGATTATTCACAAGCAGTAAAAAACTACTTGTCTTGAATGGAGTGTGACTTTGTGCAGAGCAATGTTTTGTGCAGGGGGAAAAGTGCTTACCAGGAGTGGACATTTCACTGCCAGGACGCTCCACTTGGCTAGACATGGCACAATCTTTATTAGATAAAACACATGAATAAGCCTGTGACTTATGTTGTACACAACACAATATTATGTTTAAGTTGTCATCAGTACTCACCAGTATTGTGCAACATGCTGGTGTCCTCAATGGGCTGCAGCTTCCTTCGTACATTATTGAAGGGGGTATATATCTTGACGCTTATACAGAGGTAATGTAAAATAAAATATATAAAGTTAAAGAATTTAATTTTTAAACTGCAATTATAAATTAAGAGAAAACGATTACCCCTGATATTCTCATCCGAATCCAATAATACTGCAAAATAAAAATAAAATCAATCATTTGTATAAAATTTCAGGCCCAATTTGTATCAACCGATTTTATATTTCAAATGTATAAAATATCTGAAAATGAGAATACCATTTCTAACAGAACCCTTTTTTTTAGTGTGCTTCCTCGTAACGTTAACGTTAGATCTAATCACCTCATCGTCCTTCTCCTCTGCCTGGTAACGTTGTTACGTTAGGTGTCACATTCACGACGCACATTTATAAATTAGACAATTCACCTTTAAACCCACCTTGCATCGTCTGTGAACCCCGTAGCAAGCTGCTATATGGACAAGCTAACTTAGTTAGCAAAGAGCTAAGTTAGCCAGTCAGACTCAGAACTCTATGCCATGCTGCTATCGGTTTACGTGCAGTTTAGCCCTCTGAGGTCGAGAAACGCGCCGACGCGTTTTGCTGGATTTTTTTCACATAGCAGCAACATAAACTTAAATTACTCCGTCATTTATGGTTATACAGAAAAAAGAAATATAAAAAAATAATCTGTGATATTTCTACTTTTGTATGTGTCCACTTACAATCAAATCAAAACATTGTGCTTTTGTAAAATAAAGAAAATAAACAGGGTGTGCGTTCTGCCTCTCCGTCGCGGTGAACTTTTTTTTCTTGAGCACGTCTATAAACTGAAACAAAACTCAGCGAATCCTTCTCACACATTTATGAGCCATATACCTTTATACACATTTAAGTGTGTACTTTTAAATGATCGGATTCAAACTGCAAACAAATATTCTCTGTTTAAGTAATTTGTATAAAACCAACAGGATGTCCAGTATCTCAAACGCTTGCTAATTACTTTTGGGACGCGAACGCCCTCGTTACCTCAAACACAAAACACCAAAACACTTCACAAGTCTCTGCTTTTCGTCGAGTTTGGAAGACACGTCTGAGCTTACATTGGATTAATTTACCTCAGAAGAAGAAGAACGCGATTTGAAGACAAGAAAGATGTAAGGTAAGAAATTCTTACTTATTAGTTTATGGTATTGTTGCATAAACTTCACATTGCAGTTGAACTGTTGCTAGATATATGGTGAATATTATACTATTTAGACCCGTGTTTCCTGTTAAATACTGTTTGTGGATATCTGCTCAAACATAGATATGTATAACCATAATGTTTAATATTTTGGAGCGCGATGGCGTTTGAATGTATCATATTTTGGAGCGCGCTGTGGGTTTGAATGTATCATATTTTGGAGCGCGATTGCGTTTGAAAGGAAAAATGCACCAAACATTAGGCTTTATGTTTTTACTATTATCTCGTTTCATATCATCATAACGAATGGAAACATTTGAAGTAACATATGATAATCAATATATTTTTCTCTAGCGTAGTTGTTCTTGAAATCTTTTGGAAGATTTAATTTATTGTTATTATTATTTTATGCAGCGCTGCGTAGCCTATGCCTACAAGGCACAACAAACCTGGTGTTCATTATATATTGTTGGAAACGTGTGTGTGTGTGTGTATTCTGTGAATTTTAAAAAGAAATTTTAACCAGAAAAATCTAAAATCTATTCCCAAAATCGTGCAGCCCTATAGTTTCTCTTGATATCAGTATGTTCACAGTTTTTTCTTTTTTTTTTTCTTTCAGGGACCAGATGCAACTGAGTCCTGCTGACTTCAACATTCACATGAGTCTCTGTACATGAACATGGTAAAGTGAAAATCAAACACCTTGGAAATTAAAGGTATGTACAATGTTTTTAGGAATGGCACAAAGGTCTCTGTCTTTGGATCATTGTTTTCAATGTGCTCTTTTGTCATTTGTATTTTTGGATTGTGTTGTAAATAAATCCAAACAATCTAAAAGCCATTCTTTTTTAAATCTCCTCATTCTTTGTGCAAGGTTGCTCTGAATGACAGGGCCTGATCGCTCCTAATAGGGCAGTTAGGGGAGTGTCTTTGTCTTTCTCAGGTGTTAAAAGCTTACATATTCATGAGATGATCACGCCTCTTCGCATATGGCTTTGTCACACAAAACACGTCTTAGAAATTTTAAATCAATATATTGTCTTATCTGAATGAGCAGTCAGGGTGATTTTCACATAGTTTTGGAGCAAATATTCTAGGCTATGTCATACAATTTTCAAAAGTATTGTGAAGAAATAATCAGTATGGGTTTCATGGCCTTATTTCAGTGAGAATTTTTTTTTGTATTTTCACAAACCACGCATAAATGTCATTATCTCAAAACTACAAACTTTTACATACAGATGGTGGACAACCAGAATGCCTATTACCGCCGCGCCAGCTGCCGCGGCGAAATCACCGCGGCAAAAATAAACCAGCCGCATTTCAAAGTCGTTCCCGAAATGACCGCCAGGTGGCGCAAAGGGACATTGTGCAAAACAGCAGCAATTGCCGTATTTTAAAATTTAAGTGGGTTAAATATAAAACCCTAAGCCTAATAGGCATATTGTTCATATATATAAATAGGCCTATTAGGCTACAACAGAATAGAACCAAAGATAGAATCAATTTTAGAACTGAAAAAATAGAATCAAAAGTTACAAATAGAGACAATATTAGGAGCAATGACGCTGAATATTTTTACTATTCTATTGAGGAATTAGATAAATGAAGAGCTCTCGTGAGCGATACAATTGCATAGTAATTTATAGTGATTTCAAAAGCAGTCCTTAAAAAAAAAATACATGGAGTAGTGTGGCATAATTTTTGAGAGATTACGCGGAACGCGTTTTAGTTAAGATCCTGGTTTCAATGCCCTTATATAGGCTAGGCTACTGCTTAAAAAAATGTCACAACGTGTTTTGAGATTGTTTTGAATTAAAAATTGAAGTTTAAAATGTAGTGTTTTGGCACACCAGGCCGAGTGGCGTTACGCATTGTTCAAAAATCAGGTTTTATTCTGGCATGTTGAATTGGCGTTAGAATTTTTTTTAGATTTTAGATTTCGTTAGATTTTTTTTCTCATAACAGCTAAAATAACTTAATATATGCCTTGTCTTAATATGACCTACTTAATATAGGCAATAGGCATATAATAGCCTATATAATAAATTAGCAAAACTTGGCCACTAAATAGCCTATTTAATTTTCAATTATTTTAATTATCACAATTAAAGTTTTAATTTTATTAAATTGAACAAGCAGCATTTAATCAAATATTCTAAAAGATGTATTATTAATAATAATGTTATTTCAACATAATATTTCGTTTTTTCGACATAATATGTGCGTGCAACAAGCAAGATGTGTATTTGTAAATCCGGTGATGCGTGCATAGATTTTTATCAATAAACTAGTGTTTTCTGACAGTGTCGACTGCAAAGATGAAGTTGACGATCGCCATATTTGTAGTGAACGCACCTAGAGAGAAATGCACGTAAAGACATAATCAGAGAGTAGCTTTTTTCTTTTCGTTTTGAATTTTTTCGTTTGAAGACATTTCAAGCTTTGTGTATTTGATGTATTTATCATGTCTGTGTGAGGCATACGCTGAGTTTCGTTAAGTTAGGAGGATGAGATGCGCTCCAGCTGACGTGCAATGCAAGTGACCGCGCGGGCGCCTCCATGATTAGTGTCTGTTATATTTGCTTCTCTTACTTATCTCTTAAATCCAGCAATTGGTTGATGAAAAATTGATTAAAATTAAGATACAATTTATAGAAAACGAAATTCACTTTAAAGAAAGGTTTTCTACTAAACAAAACTTAATGAAGTGGCCAAAATCATGTCTGACCCACTCCATATCCATCTCTCGATATAATGCATCCTACTCGTGCTGTTCACTTTTCATATTCAACATAGATGGAAAAAAATAACATTAGAATATTTTAACAAATATGATACTAAATGAGATTATTTAATGGCTACAACAGTATATTAGGCCTATAGACTCTATTTGTACAAATTGCTGCACATTCATTTAATTAAATGAAACCTTGTAACGAATTCACACTGTAGGGTAGACTGTGTACAGTTGAGACACCTTAAATAACTTGCGTTCGCAGCAAGCACAAGTTGTGATTTTTGCTGTGCACTTGCATATTAGTGTCAGCTGGGAAGGAAATATAGAGACCAGACCTCTTGGAACTTTAATTGAATACATAGCGTTGGTAAAGCATACTGAAATTACATCCCTACAAATGTATTAGGCCCTACTGAAAATAAATGTTTCGAATTCTGTTATCCTAAATGTTAAGACTGTAAGTCCTTTGCTTTTTTCGTAGCCTATAAAGGATTCTTATAGCCGACTTTGTGTTAATTTAATCTGTAGAGGATTTTTTTAACTCAAACATTAACACTGAAATAAATGAAACTAAAGTATTGTAAATTTTTTGGCACACCACGACGAGTGGCGCTATGCATTGTTCTAAAGCCAGGTTTTATTCTAGCATGTTGAATTAGTGTTCGACAAACGCGGCGGCGCGTTCTTTTGAATGAAGAGCGCTTCTCGCTCGTGTGAGCGAACACACACTGGAACGTTAGGCCATGTTGCAACGAGTGAATCGTGGCAGAGTGGTTGAACTTACGTTACGATCATTTAGATGACACGGGTTCGAATCCCGAACTAACTTAGACTGATATTTTTATATTAGCCTATTAATGCATTGTATAGTCTATTGTTGATGCAGAGAGATTTGTCTATAGTTCTAAAACATAGTTTTTTGCTTATAGCCTATTTACAAAATAAAATCACCATGCATTTCCATTTTACACCAAGGAACAAATATTATACAATGACTTTACTTCTGTAACCTATAATAATTCCAATCGTAATTTCAAAAGCAGTTCTGTTAAAAAAACATATTATATATATATATATATATATATATATATATATATATATATATATGACGTTTAAACGACAAACAATAAAATCAGAACCAGTATTCTGTTGCGTTCATGGTTCCAGTGGCAGTAATGCATCCACGGCTTTTCAAAATGTCACAAAGCGTTTTGAGATTGTTTTGAATGAAATATTGAAGTTTATAATTAAGTGTTTTGGCACACCACGACGAGTGGCAAACTCTTTGTTTTGTTTTGCAAACTCAGCTAGCCCGTGGGGGGTTTGGAGAAGGCAATAGTTGCTTTATCGTGGGGGTGCAGGAGAGAGGTGTTAATGTTCCGTCTTTCATATGGAGGGTGTCGGAGCCAGCCTGATGAGCAGGCAAAGGCAAAATTCTAAGGATTAATCTCAAAATCTCCAAAAGTCCATAGCCTATGTACAGTAGGCCCTATATCTTATTAAATTATAAATATTGTAGTTTTATTGATTGTATTTAAAGGTTTTCCACACACAATTTCAATTTAGCAGATACAGAGCCCTTTCACGCATAGTGGTCACTACAGTGGACAGCTATTAAAAAAGCATTTTCTTGAATTTGCACGGGTTTTTATGGCAAAGTTGCACATCAATCTCTTCATTGGACCCTGGTGCATCATCCTATAAATTGCAATCAAGTGGCAAGCCTTTGTGTTTCGATTTTTTCCCCCTCCAAACCAAGATGGCCAAGGGTCAGTCAGACATGCCAAGTTGCTCCAGAATATCCACCCATTCCTTCTATCCTAGGAGACTCTTGTAGGTAAAAAAAATATTGCAGCATAAAGCAATATCTAATGAGTCATATCACAGTAAAATTTTCCAAGTTTTGATTTTAGATTGAGAGAAAACTCTGATTAATCACATGTCCACTGTAGTGGACGTCATGCATGCAATGGCTATATTTCAGATACAATTCATAATTATAATGTGAATATTGTTTTTGAAATTTAAAACTTAAAAACTTAATATGCATTGACTTTTTCTACTGTAAATAAATGTATTTGTATTATTAGAATGTAATTTTCATTGACATCGAAAAAAGTCATGTGATTACATAATGTATGACACTTGTAATGCATTACTTTACTTGTTAGATCAAAAAGTAATCTGATTTTATAATGCATGTTATTGTAATGCATTTTTTACTCATAACATCAAAAAGTAATCTGATTACATAATGCATGTTACTTGTAATGCGTTTCCTTTCTCATAACATCAAAAAGTAATCTGATTATGTAATGTGCGTTATTGTAATGTGTTTTTTTACTCATAACATCAAAAAGTAATCTGATTACGTAATGCATGTTACTTGTAATGCGTTTCTTTACTCGTTACATCAAAAAGTAATCTGATTAGGTAATGCATGTTACTTGTAATGCGTTTCTTTACTCGTTACATCAAAAAGTAATCTGATTAGGTAATGCATATTACTTGTAGTTAATTACTTGTTAGATCAAAAAGTAATCTGATTAGGTAATGCATGTTACTTGTAACACATTACTTTACTTGTAACATCAAAAAAGTAATCTGAATGCGTTATGCATGTTACTTGTAATGCGTTACCCCCAACACTGATCATTTCAGATGAGATTGAAAAAACGTATCGCTAGGTTTTCTCAGAGGAGGGCTATGATAGAAATGTGCATGTCCATCTTGAACATAATCAGAATTATCAGCTAATAAGGGTAAATCTCCATACTCTGGTGCACTGGAGGGAGCATCTGAGTGGTTTCCACAGTTGTACCTTGACAGGCTGTAGAAAATTCTGATGGAATCACGTCCTCATGTTCTGATATCAAAGATACGCAAAGTGCAACTTGTATGAAGTTGTATGAAGCCATTGCAATATTTTGCATTTATATTTTTTGTATATATTTTATAGTTTTCACATTATTTGATATAATTGCATTGATTAGTTTGTTAAATTCACATACTTTATCTGTTTGATTATTGTCTTATATTTAATACAGTATATCTTCAGTTTAAACCAACCGCATGCTGTCCACTCAAGTGGACATCTGAAGATCTCTTTGAAAAATTTGTAAAAAAATAAAATAAAAATCAATTCTTGTTTTTCATGCCCTAAGAGCAATAAAAACACATAGGAAAAAAATCCTGACTGAGGGTATCATAATTCATGCATGAAAGGGTTAATTCGCGACCCACCTCGTTTTATTGTAAGGTGAATTCAGCAAGGCATGTTGTATCTTTGAAGGAACAAAAGCTATTTGTTACAGTTTTTTCTTTCGTGATTTGTGTGGATGACACACGGCGACATATAGCCTACAGTATTATCAGCTGTATGGTGTTTTTTTACGCTGAAATGCTTAATTTCGAGAAAGACCCGCCGCGCGCAGTGAGGGAGACCAAACTTACTAAAAAAATATCCAGCGCGAGAGAGGCAAAGAAAAACGCCTGTTCTTAATTTATGTTGCTTTGAACTTTTTTCGTTTTGTACCGTTTTAATTTTTTTATTTAGCTGCAATTTCTTTGACAATAGAAATTTAAAATGTTGCAAGAATAAGATTCTGTGTTTCTTATTTTGCATCACAAAGGGAATAAACTATCGATGCAATGCAACCCTGTTTAAATAAATAAACTGTCCCGACACTTTATTCATACCTTGAAATGTGCGATGGGTTTTCAAACTTAATTAATTTTCTTTTACATTTTCATTGTTTATTTTTTAATTGAAAGCAATACTGTATTGAAAGTATTTTTCTGATTTGTTCGATCTGTTTTGAAAAATGTCTTCCGTTGCTATGGCCGGGTATCACTGTCAGTCATCTCAATCTCGTGAATGATTCACACACACACCGAAAAATAATTTAGCAGATTTATATTTTTACATATTCAATCAGTCTCATTTTTGTTCAAATAATGAAATATATATATATAGGTAGGAAACTTACCTTTTAAAATGCCGCAGTTGCTGCTGTTTTGCCCTGTCACTTGCGCCACCCGGTATAGTCATTTCGCGAACGACTTTGAAATTCGACTGGTTTATTTTTTCTGCGGCAGTAATTGGCATTGTGGTTGATTATTTATTAAAGAATTCAATTGATAATCATAACAACAAGTAAGCCTATTTAATTCTGAATATAACAAAGAATGCTTAAACCGACTAACATCGGTTAGTAACTGCAAGTCCTGAAAATGTTTTAATTTTACGGTAAATTATTTTAATTTATTTCACTGTTATGTTTCAGTTAATAAATCTACAAACACATTAAAATAACACGAAGTAAATGACAAGTAACCTATTGACATAGCCTTTCTAAATTATAGAAAAACTGGGCACACAATGTTAACGTGTGTCTACTTTTTTTAAATTGAATGAATTTGAATTCGTTTAAAACCACAAGATTTATCTTGAATTTATCTGTGACCTCAGCTCAGATTACTGCCGCGGCAGATTACGTCATTAAGAGAATAAACTGACACTTTTCAAAGTCTGTGATTACAGCGCCACTCAGCGGTAAAAGGCAGCAAATACACATCCCAATTTTGCCGCCGCGGGAAAGGCGGCGGTAAAAGTCTCATTCTGGTTGTCCACCATCTGTACATGCTGCTGATATATTATTGTAGCAGAGTTTGTGCTGAATACAGTGTAATTAGACTTTAGCCATGAAAATGTCACTAGTAACAGAAAAAAACACAAATGTCAGAGCATGTCAGAACACCTCCATGGCCCAGAAAACAGCTCAGACCTCAGAGGGTTAGTATCCCAAATTGACATATTCTCTCGTGTACAGCTAAAATAACATGGAAACTGAACATGAACCATGAGCAGCAAGCTAACTTTTTTTTTTTTTTTTAAGCGCCAAAAGCTAACGCCATGATTGCCGTGAAAACTGCTGACACCATTGCCCATTCGCGGCTGCTGTAACCATAAAAGATTTAAAAGTTGAAGTTTAAGACAATAACGCTAAACTACCTAAGACTATACGTACACAATGGACATTGAATTCATTAGGTTGACCGAACTTACATTCAATTTAGAGGAAACGATGAGTTCACCACGGTTCACCAGCAATGCAGTGTACCGTCATTTAGGAATGTTTGAACCAACAGAAGACCCAACAGGCCAACTTTTGTAGGGAGAGGACGCTGGCGCTGTCTGTTCGCCGCTTCTCCACTTTTTATATTAATTTATCGTATTTTAAGAAAGTGGTTTTTGCCCCTTGCAAGTTTCCTCTGTGTACCGCAACAACTTTTTGACCGGGTGCTTTAGCAACGTACCTGCTGCCGTTGCTTTTCGGTGTAAACACTGTGCTAACGCCACCAGCGTCCGGCATGATGTTGAAATATTCCATTTCTCAACTGCTGAGTCTCAACTGGAACACTGCTCCACCTTGCATCACAGCCATAAGACAGCTTGGACTTCTGCGCCGACCCCGGTACTGCCACAGAAGTGCTCGGAAAGACTTTGTTTACATTTCGCATGGTGCATCGACGATCCCCTCCATCTGGTCTTCAGCTGCGCGTGTCGCGCTACAACGGCGTCATCAGAACACTGCCGAGCTTGGAGTATGTAGTAACCCTACATCGCTCCTGAGAGCCTCTAGCGGTGGGAGATATATAAAACACGGAGTGGACCACAGTGTACTGCGGAGCTTACAGAGACTTTCACCATCAGCTTTGTCTACTGCCACTATGGAATTATTCAACACACAATCCCTTACCAATAAATCCCTTCTTATTCATGACCATATTTTGGATAGAGGATTAGATTTCATGTGCCTAGTGGAAACTTGGCACAAAACAGGCGACCACTCAGTACTCAATGAAGCTTGCCCCCAGGGTTATGTCTATATAGAAAAATCACGCAGCTCTGGACGTGGGGGTGGTTTGGCCGTCATCCATCGGGATGAACTGAAACTCTCTCCTCTGCCACTGCCTGATCTTACCTCAATGGAATGCTTAGCCTTCAAATGTAAACCTCCATACTCCATGACAGTGCTTCTCATATACCGTCCCCCCAAACCACACTCTTCATTTCTCCCTGAAATACATGATTTACTCACATCACTCTGTTCCATGTCAACAAGGATTGTTATTCTTGGTGATTTTAATATCCATATTGATAAACCCTCCTGTCATCTTGCAACAGAGTTTATGAGTCTAATTGATTGTCTTGGTCTCCAGCAACATGTGAAGGCTCCTATGCACACCAAGGGCCACACCTTAGATCTTGTCATTACTGACGCGGCCCCCATAAACAGCCTGGAGGTAAAAGATCTGGGTGTGTCCGATCATAAGCTGGTTTCTATGGCCCTTACATTCTCACTGCCCATCATCAGACCTAAGCGCCAAATATCTTTCCGGAACTGGAAACAAATAAACCCAACTTCCTTCACTATAGACCTTCAATCCAATATTAACTGCCCAGTCTCTAGAACAGTAGACGGACTAGTGGATCACTACAATACATCATTGAGCAGTGTTTTTGACCTCCATGCCCCTGTCAGGACACGGGAAGTCAACTTTGAACGCTCTGCCCCCTGGTTCACACAGGAATTGCGGCAAATGAAAACTGAGGGCCGTATCCTGGAACGCCGCTGTAAACAGACTGGTCTAACTGTTCACAATCTTGCATTCCGTGACCATCAAAAGGCTTATCTTAAGTCCTTGAAGGGTGCACGTTCAACATTTTATTCCAACCTCATTAATAAGAACACTGGAAATTCTAAACAGCTTTTTTCTACAGTAAACAATCTCCTGAAGCCAAAATCATCTTTATCCACTGAAACCACAGTGGAGCGATGCAACAGCTTCATTGACTTTTTTAGATCTAAAGTCAATAACATCCGCTCTTCAATATCTGGCTCTCTATCACTGTCTCCACCGTTATCCAACCCCCTGTCCGGTGGATTGACAGTCCTTCCGTACTTTACCGAGGTTCAGCAGAGCCATGTTGAGGAAACCATCAATAAAATGAAGCCATCCGTCTGCATCTTGGATCCCATCCCGACTGTTTTGCTCAAGTCACTCATTCCCAGTGTCAGCCCAATCATCACTGAGTTTATTAATCTCTCGCTAAAAACAGGCGTTGTCCCTCCTGCCCTTAAAGCTGCTGTCATTTGTCCGATACTTAAGAAACCAACCCTAGACCCTGAGGTCCTGGGAAATTACAGGCCAATCTCCAACCTCACCTTTCTGTCAAAGGTTCTGGAGAAGGAAGTCACCATTCAGCTTCAAAACCATCTAGAACACAATAACCTATATGAGGTATTTCAGTCAGGCTTTCGTTCGGCCCACAGCACTGAAACAGCTCTGCTAAGGGTGACAAATGACCTTCTCATGGCAGCTGATTCAGGATCACCATCGCTGCTCATTCTACTCGATCTAACAGCCGCATTCGACACAGTTGACCATGCCATCCTACGGGACCGCCTCCACAATACAGTTGGACTATCGGGAACAGCACTGCAGTGGTTTCAGTCCTACCTTTCTGGCAGGACTGAACGAGTTATATTAGGAGAATATGAGTCCAGGCTGCTCCCTGTTACATGTGGTGTTCCACAGGGGTCGGTTCTTGGCCCTATCCTATTTATTTTATACCTGCTTCCCCTCGGTTCTGTCATCAGCAGACATGGACTATCCTTCCACTGTTATGCGGACGATTTGCAACTTTATATTAAAACTGCTCCAAGCCCCTCCACAACCTTGTCGCGGCTTAACACATGTCTTCTGGAGATAAAGGAATGGATGAAAAGCAACTTCCTCCAGCTAAACTCCGGTAAAACTGAGGCATTACTTGTTGGAACCACGCACCAGATCCGCTCCTCTCCCGTATCTCAGTTCATCTTGGACGACCAAGCCATCACTTTCTCCTCCTCAGTTACAAACCTAGGGGTTAGGTTTGACCCGCAGCTGACCTTCAACAAATATATTTGCAAAACCTCCTACTACCATCTTCGAAATATCTCTAAACTACGTCCTCTTTTAACTCTTCAGGATGCAGAGAAACTTGTCCATGCTTTTATTTCCACCAGGTTGGATTATTGCAACGGACTCTTCATTGGGACTTCTGTCAGAAACATGCAGAAGCTACAATACATCCAAAATAGCGCTGCCAGAGTCCTCATGAGAGTCCGAAAATTTGATCACATAACTCCCATCTTACACTCACTCCACTGGCTCCCTGTTTCATTCCGGATCGACTTCAAAATTCTGCTGTACACACACAAATGTATTACTGGACATGCACCACCTTATCTGCAAGAACTCATCACCTTGAAATCCTCCTCCCGCACTCTCAGATCATCAGGCCACCTACTTCTTCAGGTCCCGACCACTAGACTTCGTACTATGGGGGACCGAGCTTTCTGTTCAGCTGCACCGCGGCTTTGGAATCAGCTCCCGAGTGAGCTGAGAGAAGTACACAGCTTGGACACTTTCAAGGCAGAACTGAAGACCTTTCTATTTAGAAAGGCTTTTATGTGCTGATTGTTTTATTGTTTTTATGGTTTTTAGTATTCTGTAGTTATTATTGTTGTTCTTTTGTGTAGCACTTTGAGATTCTTCGGAATGAAAAGTGCGTTATAAATAAAATTGATTATTATTATTATTATTATTACCCGACAGTCTGACTGAGGCCGGAAGTGGGCGCAACAAGGCATTGCGCTAGTTATATTTCTTTGTTTTGGAAGTTTCAAAGTTTAAAACAAAGTTAATAAAAACAAAAGTAAACGATTTAATTGAAAATATATATCTAAAATATTGTAAAACATAAGAATTAGGCTATCTTTGGTCCTATTAACAAAATATAATATACTAGGCCTACTATTAACAAATGTTAAGTGTTTTAACAGTTAAAATTACTTTATCCATTTTTGTTGAGTCAAATGAACCATATATATTAAGCAAAACTAAAATATATATATATAACATGAAAACAAAGTGCGAACATTTGATTTAATTCAAAATATTTTTTAATACTCAACCATTTTTTTCATAGATCATACACAACATAATTATATGATAGACTGAAAAAACAAAAACGATTGATTAAAATAAATACAGAAAATACAGGAATATATAATTGTTTGTGTTTTGTTAGCTTAAGTTTCAGTGTGGATTGTTTGTGTAACCTTTAGACATTAATGAAGATAATTTAATATTTTGTCTAAATCATGCAGAAAACCATCTATCTTTGGATAAAAGCGTCTGACAAATGGATAAATGTAAAATAATATATATTGCCACTGTACACTGTAAGTCCAGATGTTCCTTCATGAACAACAGCCTTTTAACCCTCTGGAGTCTGAGCGTTTTTTTGGGCCCTGGGGGTGTTCTGACATGCTCTGACATTTGTGCTTTTTTCAGTTGCTTATAAACATATTAATGGCAAAGGTGTAAATTCACTCTATATAGCACAAACAGGACTACAATAATATGTGAGCCACATGTATGTACATGTTTTCATTTTTGAGAGAATAATGTTTATGCGTGGTTATCGAAAAAACTAAAAATTAAAAATTTTGAAATAAGGCCACAAAACACATACTAAATATGTGGCAATAAGACTTTTGACTTATGGATGTCGTCGCCTATAGTTTTTTCTT
>CM038625.1:27313626-27346714 GCA_021554675.1 Leuciscus idus | reverse complement strand
TGGGGATAATTGTAGTTGTAATTTGAATAGCCGAGTGCACATTCTCTTTTGGTTGATTCATAGTTGATGGATCAATTTGAATGGTTGGATTTAAGAAAGGCTGGCAAACCAACCAAAGAAAATAAAAATACAGCAGGCAGAGCGACACTTGGCAAAACTTCTTTCCAAGCTTGTAAATATGAGTCATAAATCCATCGAATCGTCAAGATTTATATTACTCTCCGAGGAAGATTTGTTACCTCAGACTCTGGTGTTGCACTTGTGGTTGTCCAACATGAATATGTAAATCCCTTACGGTTCATTTGCATATGAGTCTAAACATAACATCCATGAAGAACTTGGCAGGTTGGAATCCAGGCCATGTTTGTGGATAGCGACTGGTGCCTTGACAGATAATTTAATGTTACATTAAGTGCATTATGATATTTTTTATTAGTTTATTTTTATATATATATATATAAATATAAATAAATAAATTAGATAATAATTATATGCATATAATAAATTAAATATTAGATAAATTACATATATAATTTAATATTTAATTTATTATAAATGTATATAATTATTAACTAACTTATGTTATATCTTTTTTTAGTAAAATAATCATCAAATAAATAGGCAATGTGATAATATAAATATATATATATAATGTGTATATATGTATGTACTATGTGTATATATATATATATATATATATATATATGTATATATGTGTGTGTGTGTGTGTGTGCGTATATACTGC
The DNA here is from genome assembly GCA_021554675.1 of Leuciscus idus. Taxonomy (NCBI): domain Eukaryota; kingdom Metazoa; phylum Chordata; class Actinopteri; order Cypriniformes; family Leuciscidae; genus Leuciscus; species Leuciscus idus. The sequence continues at coordinate 27,345,969 of CM038625.1, read as the reverse complement.
ATATGTGTGTATATATATACTGTATATATATGTATATATGTATGTATATATATATATAATCACATTGACTATTTATTTGATGATTATTTTACAAAAAAAAAGATTTTAATGACTACAGCAGTCGACTACAAGTTTGTGCAAAACCATTTGATCTGCGCTATTCAGGATGATTTGAGACTTATGAAGCTTTAACTGTCAAATCAAATTGCTCTTTATTTTTTAATACCAACTTTGATTAGCATGTTGTTTGATGGTCTGATCTGTAGCATCTACAAACTCAAAAGCATGTCACCCTTGACTGGAAATGGCTTCATGTTTGCGGTATAATTAGTAGCGCCTTTCTGGCCAAATACATATTAGTGTTAGATAATAATGATAGATTAAGGATATAACAGAAGGCTGCAGGACATCGCAGGCACGAAACCATCTGTGGTTTAAACGCGAGCAGTTTGCTGATATTAATAACTGCACTAACCGTGCCGTTCTCATAACCCATTAGGTTGCACAGATTATAATTAACAAACTCTTCATACAACAGATTGCAAAGAGATAAAAGTGAGTCTCGTAATGAAATGCAGAACTGGAAAAGGGCCTAGAAACCGGCACCGAAAATATCAACGCCTCTGTATACTTTATTTACAGTGTATTGTAAGATTTGGAGACAACATTACAGTCTATTAAATGTAATGAGAGGAACGTGTCTTTGAGAGAGTCTGTAGTTGGTGGCCTAGATTTCCTCTCCGCTTTGATCGAACATGCCTGACAGCGTTCAGACGAAAAAGTCAATTACTCCTTTTAATTACCTGATCTGGAAGGTCCAGACTCTGAAAAATCAGCTGGGACCTTATTGTGCTCTTAAATCGTCAATGTAAAGAGGTTGTGGAGTTGTGGTTGGTGCTTCAGGACCCAAAATGTTGTTATTCGACATGCGTGGTGACTGAAATCAAATATTGATGTTTTGGATGAAAACCATTGTGCATAAACTATTTTTACTCTTTGTTAACCTTGTCTGTCCTTGATGAATTTGTGCCAAAATTATGCTGAGATTTTGATTCCCTATATTTGATGTCAACAATGTTGGGTTTAATGCATTACTGTAATTTAATTACTTTCCCCTTGAAAAAGTAAAGGATTAGATACTCTTAATTTTTCAGTAAGTTAATTAGTTACTTCTGATGTAACTGAATTAAAGGGATTGTTCACCCAAAAATTAAATTTCATTCATTAATTACTCACCCTCATGTCGTTGCAAACTTGTAAGACCTTTGTTCATCTTCAGAACACAAATGAAGATCTTTTTGATGAAATCCAAGAGCCATAGACAGCAATGTCATTGCAACTTTCAAGGCCCAGAAAGGTAGTAAAGACAAAGTTAAAATAGTCCATGTGACTACAGTGGTTCAACCTTAAAGGGATACTCCACTTTTTTTGGGAATAGGCTCATTTTACAACTCTCCCAGAGTTAAACAGTTGAGTTTTACCGTTTTCGAATCCATTCAGCCGAACTCCGGGTCTGGCGGTACCACTTTTAGCATAGCTTAGCATAGATCATTGAATCGGACAGGACCATTACCATCTCTCTCAAAAATATGACCAAAGAGTTTCGATATTTTTCCTATTTAAAACTTGACTCTTCTGTAGTTACATCGTGTACTAAGACCGATTTTCTAGGCTGATATGGCTAGGAACTATACTCTCATTCCTGCGTAATAATCAAGAAACTTTGCTGCCGTATGGGTGCAGCAGGCGTAATGATATGACGCAGCGCCTGAAAATAGATCTAATAGGTTAGACAAACTTAGTCCCGGTCACGTTGGAAGTTACCGAGCTGGGGACTATTTTCAGGCGCTGTGTCATATCATTACGCCTGCTGCACTCATGGTACGGCAGCAAAGTTTCTTGATTATTACGCAGGAATGAGAGTATAGTTCCTAGCCATATCAGCCTAGAAAATCGCAACTATTCATTTTCCGTCGGTCTTAGTACACGATGTAACTACAAAAGAGTCAAGTTTTAAATAGGAAAAATATCGAAACTCTTTGGTCATTTTTTTGAGAGAGATGCTAATGGTCCTGTCCGATTCAATGATCTATGCTAAGCTATGCTAAAAGTGGTTACCGCCAGACCCGGAGTTCGGCTGAATGGATTCGAAAACGGTAAGACTCAACTGTTTAACTCTGGGGGAGTTGTAAAATGAGCCTATTTCCAAAAAAAGTGGAGTATCCCTTTAATGTTATGATTTGACGAGAATAGCTTTTGTCGACAAAAAAAAAAAAACGAAATAACGACTTTATTCAACAATCTCTTCTCTTCCACGTAATTCCCCTATGCTGTTGACGTAATGTAAACAGTGCAGCGCTTCCAGGTTCTACGTCAGAACGCCACCTCACAATTGGTCGTCGCTGGTCATGTGAGCACCACGAAACATGCTGAAACAGGAGCTAGCCAATAATGAGCCGGCGTTCTGATGTAGAACTGACAGGGAAGAGAAGAGATTGTTGGATAAAGTCATTACTTTTGTGTTTTTTTGCTCACAAAAAGCATTCTTGTCGCTTCATAATGTTTAAGTTGAACAACTGTGGTCACATGGACTATTTTAACGATGTCTTTACTACCTTTCTGGGCCTTGAAAGTTTAAATGACTCTGCTGCCTATGGCTGGTTCAGAAACCTCTCAGATTTCATCAAAAATATCTTCATTTGTGTTCCGAAGACAAACGAAGGTCTTACGGGTTTGGACTGACATGAAGGTGAGTTTATGACTTAAACTGACTTAAAAAAAAAGAAGAGTTGAATCTTGTATAACTTATTCTTTTTTGTTTGTTTTTTATTGCTTAACTTTTACAGTGCATATGCATGATTGTTTTGTTTTATTCTTTACAGTGCCAAATTTTTTTGGGTTTGCGAGCCACCAGTTGAGAACCACTTTGAAGGACAAATTCACTTAGAAATGCGTTCATTGTGTGTAGATGTTTCAAATTAAGATAAAGAATGAAAACTAGCTGGTTCACAGACAGAAAGGGCATTTCTTCTGGCCTCTCAAACGTCTCTCTCCCCTTGTCTAGGAAAGAAAACCGCAGCGCTTGCACTGTACAGTAGATCATTGTCTAACTCAATAATTGCCTCGATCTTGTCAGCACATGTGTCAGCTGTAATTTCGGCCCCAAACAAGAGGCGGATCCATAGCCGTTGTGAAAGCCTGACCTTAGAAGTTAAAGACAAACACCCAACCCACCTACAAAATCGCAAACGGCCTTTAGCCCGTGTACCTTTGTCTTTTTCACTGCCGGTGAGTGTTTATCACGACAGCGCCATTGGGTATTTTAAGACGTTTTATAAATGCCAGAAAATCTATTCTGAAATATGCGTGGGGTGGGGGAAAAAAGGCAGAAAATGAGAAGGAGATGAAGGAAAAAAGGAAAAGATTCTTAGCCGGTCTGAGAGATCCAAGAGAACGTCTTGGTTTTTAATAAGTGGCAAATTCCATAGGAAATTCCGAACCATTAATCAAAAGATAAGTAATCAAGTTTGAATTCCTCTTCAGGGGTTTGACGCAGTACATGAAGCAGTACTACTGAAATAACAAGATATACAATATATAAACAAGTTCTGCTTCATATTTCAATAGTACAAAATCCATCTTGACAAACGGCTGCTTTCAAATTTTGCCAAAAATCTGTTTCCGTTGAACCAGAGTATCAGCGTCAAGTTTCCAAAGTGTGTGGGACATATTCCTGGAGTAACATCCTTTCCATGAACCGCCAACCATCCATTCACTAATGAATTTTGCATACAAAAATGAAATTCTGGCTGAAATCGCAATCTCAGTTGAGTAATATAAAACTTAAATCTGATTTCTTGGTGCAGTGATTTCCTGGAGTACGTAAAATTCTGTTTGCATTAAGCTTTCATTCGCTAATCGTCTATTTGCACGAATTTGCATGTAAAATTGTGTGAATATAATTTTTTTAAGTTTGTATTTAAAATTCGCAATGTACAGAACTTAAAAGTAAAAATTTAAAAAAAAAAAAAAAAAAGTACACAAATTTCTGATGGATATTTTGCAGGGGAATGTTTTGTGTGCAAATAAAACTGAGATCTGATTGGTTGGTGCAGTGTCACTTGACTTTCTAGAGTACACACAATTCTGATCACATTAAAGCAGCACTCAGTAGCTTCGGGATTTCTTCGCTGTATTCTCGCTTTTTGCTCGCAGGTTTCTCTCTAGAGCTCCCCCCACAGCTTCGGAATAGATATTTGACAACACTGTTGTAAAAACTCGTTGGTGATTCTCAGACACCAGAGGCTATAGATCAACGACATCAAAGCAGATGGGACGTTCTTTCAAACGTCTTCTTCATTCGGGTTCAAACAGCGTGAGGGAGCGCAATAATGACAGCATTTTAGCAGATTTCTTTTGGCCGTAAAGCAATTGTTTACATCGCGAGACCTGATATCACGCGAGACTTCCTGACGCAGCGGCCGGCGGCCCGCCGGCTCAAAGTTGCAAGTGCGTATTTTCCGCTCACGGGCACCAGGGGGGTGCGAAACGACCACCATTCAACCCGAAATAAGTAATATAACCATTCCAATGACTCCGAAGCTGTTCAGTTAAGGTAAAAAAAGTTACTTAGTTCACCTTTAACCCTTAAACACATACCTCGGGTCTGTAGTGACCCGGGACGTCATTCTCTATCCTCCTTCTCATTCATTTTCCTTCTTAGTGTTTCTCAATCAGTTAATTATAAACAATATAACAAGAAAAAATATATATACTATTATAAAAGAATGCCTGTTTTCCCATTATTATTATTTTTGTAAAAAGTGTATGGTTGGTGTAAACCATGTGTAAAAGTGTAAACAGTGTAAATATATTTTTCTGCACAACAATAATTGAATCTTTGATGTGCACTCAATTCTGATACACAATGATTACGTGATGTTTCACTCATAGTTACCGCAAGCAGAAAACAAAAGAATAGGAAGTATCATCAGCAAGTCAGTCTTTCTACTTCAAAATTTCACATTTAATTTAATGTGTTATTTGCCGTTACTTTGTAATTATTTGTGGAACTTACTGGCAATTTCTGAGTGGAAATTGTTTCAAAGTCAATCCTACTTCATCTTTTTTTTTCAGTGTACTTTGGTAAATCTATTTCATATAAGGCTAAGGGCACATAAACACAAAATTAACTGTGATTGGTCGCTTTACATGTCAATCTGATTGTATTTCCTGTCTAAGCGGGCGGTTCTAAGACTAAAGTTTATGCCAATAGAAAAAAAAAAGTTGCCATTGTCGTCTTTTGGAAAATAAAAAGACATATACAAACTCAAAAAAAGTCATGCAAAGAAAAATCTTCCCAGGTTTATCAAGTTTATTTACATGTTCTCACAAAACGCATAGCACAACCAGGACACTCCAGCTGTCAGCCCTTAGAGAACCGTGCGAAGATGACTGACAGGTCTAATCCATCAACGTAAAAAACGGTAATAACAAACCTGAACTCAACTGATGTTCACTTGCAGACAGTACCTTGAAAAACACGCTCCTTTAATGTATCTTCCCTTAATGAGATGCTTTTCAGTCTGTGTTAGTGGGCGTTTAGTCTGCCAAACATATGCTCCCCAACTTCGTAAATATCATCCAAAGCACAACAAACTCTTAACAAGCTGCTAATGGCGTTTCATAAATATCCCAGAAAGTTCTGCCGGCATCCCACACTCTTTGTGGTACAGCGCCGGAGACGTTCTCCGCTCTGATCAGTGCAGAGAAAAGGTTTTGTAAACCAATCTCAATAGCTTTGATGGCGTCCCGGGTCACGGTTGTGTATTGTTGTTTACTTGAGTCAATAACCAATCGGAGGCCTTGATAAGTTTGTTTTTCCAAGTCTGCTGTATTAACCAGAAGAGAAAAACAGCAACAATGAAAAACACTGAGCTATATCTGGCCACATACGTACTAAGCAGTCTCAGCTCTTAAAATATTAACGCTTTAACCTTGTCGTAATTCCAGATCCTTGTGTAAACTAGTCTAGGACATTATTCTTATGTCCAGGGAATCGAAGTTGCTCTCAAATGTTCCAGTTTTAAAATGAAAATAAGCTTAGGGTTTGGTCTTGGGTTCGTTGCATGTAATTATGGATAATTTATTGTTATTACTATAGTAACTACCGTACATATGTACCAAGGACACTAAAATTAAAGTGTTATATATAATACTCTTTATAGCATTTTAAAAAAGAGTATTGTATAACATTCATTATTTAAGTTCTGTAAATAGATTGTAATTTAATAGTACTTTATAATTTTATTTGTATTATTGTGTATAAAAACTATTATCATCATCATCATCATCATCATCATCATCATTATTACTATTATTATTATTATTATTATTATATTATATAGTTATGTATAATTTGAGTTATGTATAATTTGTCTACATACAGATTGTAATTTATTTGAATTATTTCTTTTATTTAATAAATCTCCTGTATGTATAACTATTTAATATTTATAACTATTATTATTATTATTATTATTATAAATAGAACTAATATAAAAAATGCAAATATAAAAATACAAATTTATTTTGAAATTAAAACAAGTGTTGTATATTAATGTATATTATTAGTATTTGTATTATTATACACATCTAATATAAACATACAAATAATAGAAAATTTGAAAATACAATATTTTTTATTTTGAAATTAAAATGAGTGTTGTATATTAATGTATGAAATCATTATTATTATTATTATTATTATTATTAATAATTTATTATGTATTTATAACAACAATAATAATAATTTATTATTATTATTTTAATTCATATAGCACTCCTATTTCCTTGATGAAATTATCAAGACCCTGATCCAAAGATGATTTATTTTTATTTTTACCTACATTAAAATCTCATCTCAGTGACAATTATTCAAATTCTGTGATTCATATTCCAAAAATCGTGTATGCATCTAATATGTTACTGCTATTATAACTCTGTTCTGTAAAAATGAGTGTAGAAGTTATTGCGATCATTCCCACAGTGCAGTTCATCTACCTGTCTGACTCAGGATGGTGTAATAATGGACAGAGATAGTATATTATATCATTATATCTGTGTTTTACTAGTCACTATTGTGAGGGTCAGGGAACGTCAGTGATGTTGCGACTTCAACTCGTATTTTTATTGACCTCTATGTGAAGAAGAATAGTTTAAATCAGTTTGAAATTGGTTTGAAATCAGTTTTCGTCCTTGAAACTCAAAAATAGCTATTTAGCTGAATGTTCAGGCTGCTCTGCAACAAAAATGTACTGCGGTGCAAAGTATAAAGCTCCAAAAAGCATCATAAAAGTGGTCCATCCGTGTGACTCAGACACACACACATCTGAGGTCATCGAAAAGCTCTGAGTGATGTTCAGACCAAGCCTAAGTTGTGATTCAAGGAAAGTGTTGCTTTTTCTTGCATTGAATGCCAGAAGTGTCAATCAATACATATACAAGCTCTCAGCATGAACTTCATTCAAACGTCTGAGTTGACGCCAAATCAATCAAGATCTGATTCAATTCTCAGCATAAACTCTTAAAAACAATATACGTGTGACGATTGGCTTGTTTTCTATAGCAAAAATGCCGTGCACTGTGTAATTCTGTCATTATTTACTCAGAAAGGACATATAGATTGGCATACAACATGAGGGTGTCTAAATAATGACTTTATTGATATTTTATGTTTAAAACTCCCAATATTCCATTCATATTCCATGATGTAATGTCCTCATCTTGCTGTCGAATGCACAGTTAAATGGCGACGGTAAATTAGGCTTTGTCGCGCTCTTCTTGTTGTGTTCCACCTGCCGAGGTGAGCGTGGAGTGTCACAATGGAAGTGAAGAGTCTCTCTGTGTCGCTGTCAGGTTTAAATAATAGCCTCTCTTTCATTTTCCTCTTACATCAGCCCTCGCTGTCATGGGCAACCGCTAGTAAAATCAGGTCAGCGCTAAATGCCAAGCTTGAAGAGGGGGGCAAAAATGTGGCCCGAGTCATTTTAATTACCCATAATGCTGCACGATAGGGTGCAGAGGTCTGAGGTGGTGCTGTAAGTGGGACATGGCTGAATGTAAAATCCTGTTGTGAAAGGAGGATGATAAATGGTTTTGTAAATAATGTTGTTTTTTTTTTTATCATTTTATTTCATTATTTATTGAAGTGTTTTTGTAATTATTATTACCATTAGTGTTTTCTCCATTTGGAGAAGGAAGGAAGGAAGGAAGGAAGGAAGGAAGGAAGGAAGGAAGGAAGGAAGGAAGGAAGGAAGGAAGGAAGGAAGGAAGGAAGGAAGGAAGGAAGGAAGGAAGGAAGGAAGGAAGGAAGGAAGAAAGAAAGAAAGAAATAGGCAGGAAGGAAGGAAGGAAGGGTAAAGGCAGGAAGGCAGGAAGGAAGGAAGGAAGGAAGGGTAAAGGCAGAAGGAAGGAAGGAAGGAAGGAAGGAAGGAAGGAAGGAAGGAAGGAAGGAAGGAAGGAAGGAAGGAAGGAAGGAAGGAAGGAAGGAAGGAAGGAAGGAAGGAAGGAAGGAAGGAAGGGTAAAGGCAGAAAGAAATAGGCAGGAAGGAAGGAAGGAAGGAAGGAAGGAAGGAAGGAAGGAAGAGATGGATCAATAAAAGAAATGTAAGGAAAATAGACAGGAAGAAAAGAAAGAAAACAAGTATATGAATGAAGGGATAGACAAAAAAGGAAGGAAGGAAGTTTTTTTATACTGTATATACACAGTGTGTGTGTATATATATATATATATATATATATATACATATACATATACATATACATATATGGAAAATAATAGATATTATATTGGAGTATTATTTTTATTTAATAATAAGTATTCATTTACTTTCTATATAATGAGGACACATTTTATCTGCCACATAATAATATATTTTAGATATAATCGTTTTATTATTCATGAATTAATAATAATAATAATAATACACAGACATTTGTAATGTTACTAAAGATTTGTATTTCAAATAAATCATTAAGCAGCTAAAACTGTTTTTTTTTTTTTTTTTTTACATTGATGATAAGACCCATTATTAATAATTGAACACCAATAATAACTGAGCATTCAATCAGCATATCAGAATGATTTCTGAAGGATCATGTGACACTGAAGACTGGAGTAATGATGCTGAAAATGCATCTTTGATCACAGGAATAAATTGCAATTTTCAAAAATGTTCAAATAGAAAACCGTTCCAAGTGTAATAATATTTCACAATATTACTGTTTTACTGTATTATTGATCATATAAATGCAGCCTTGATTAACAGAAGAGACTACATTATTACAGACTTTAGACCTGTGTGTGTGTGTGTGTGTGTGTGTGTGTGTGTGTGTGTGTGTGTGTGTGTGTGTGTGTGTGTGTGTGTGTGTGTGTGTGTGTGTGTGTGTGTGTGTGTGTGTGTGTGTGTTTGAATAGCCGTGGCGCCTTTAGGACAATCAAAAATGGCACAAACAAGACAGAGTCCTCTCGTTGCTTAATCTACACAGATGTTGGTCTTTGGTTTTATCTTCACATGCAAGATTAAACTCCTCTCATGAGGCTCAGGAATGATCCGGCAATTCTAAAACTACTTAAATGTGTTGGGAATGGGTAATTCAGCATCAGATAGCAAGAAGAGGGGTATTAGAATGATCACTTTAGAGCCTATTTTTCACTGGATAGGCGTTTTGAGTTGGCTATATGGTGCTTTGGAGATTTTTTTATAGGTTCTTCAGATTAGTATCTTGGGTTTTGAATCGTTTAAAGCTAGAGTTTGCAATTTATGAGCAAATTATGCAATAATAGAGTCATTTTTATTGTTTAGCAGCCTTTTATTTCTTTATTTTATTGTGTCATTTAACGAATTTGCTGCCAAACATCGCTGGCTTTTTTCGCTCTATTTAGAGCCTTTATTTTTAAGAGTCAAATGGCACTTTTTTTAAACATAAAAAGTCTCATAACGTTGTGCGTTGGTCTTCTTTTGAATGTTGAAGACTTAAGCTTACTAACTAGTGTTTGAATACAAGTTTAGGTAAAAAAAAATAAAAAATAAAGAAGAAGAAGAAAGCTTTAATCCCCAGAGGACGGATTGTGTTCTGTGTACAAAGAAATCTGGGACACTCCGAGAGCGTGCAAACTCTCCAACAGGATTTAAATGAGTGTTTCACACTTTCTACAGGATGTAGGTGTCCATTCACAGATGTCCAGGCGTTTTTCTGTTGCACTTCTAACCACTCCCGCCCCCCTCCCTCTTTATGCCTCCATTGGAAAAGTTTGTTGGAGGCACCAGACTCAATTCAATGTGGGAAAAGCTTCTTTAAAACTGCATTAGAAATCACATGTTCTGTCACAGCGCAGATGCACTGGGACATCCAGGGATTCCATTAAAGGTGTGGACTCTTAAAAGCAGCTGGGGTCAGGAAAAATGGACTGTCGTGCTGGGCTTGCACCGGGCTGCTTTTACATCTAATAAAGCGTATGAATACTGCACAGGAGGGGGAAGCGGGGTGGGAGCACAGGTCTTAGCTATTTCTTGGATTCTTGCCTCTGTTAATAGCCTCATACGTGTTCTTCCAAACTGCATTTGCTTAAAAGCTTTCAGTTTTAAATGGCAAACCATAGAGAACTGAGTAATGTCTGTAGGATGTTTTTATGATTCTGAGAGCTCGTCTCTGTTTGCGAACATTTCTAAACAACAGCCCCGTCTTTCTTATAATGCTAACGTTTTACACCGTTCGACTGTCTAGCAAGCAAAACGGCGAATTAGGCGACCTATCCTCAAGCTAATACCAGTGCTGCTGAGTTGTTTTCCTCCCATAAACATTAATTTCGCAGCATGCATATGTCAGTAGAGCTGGCAGTGCTGACTAGGAGAATTTCCAAGGTAAACATAAAAATTTAATCTCCCCCACCCTTCCAAACCCCGTCTTCGCATTCATGCCGAGCATCCGTCTGATCCCGGTAGAAACAATTATGCGTAGTGTGTTTGTCAAATACAGGAAAACCAATGTTTTTTACAGTTCAACAAGCAGCCCTGAGTGTGCGCTAACATCCCTTGGCCTTCGTTCTTGTCATGAATTGCTGTTTAGAAAAAGTGAGCACTGTTCTTGATTCGTTAAAGAGTTTTATTAATTACATGCATACATGAGTACACTTAATTTACACTAATTACTAATCTAAACTGAGATTATATTAGCATGATTAACCAATTATGTATGCAGCAATCAGGTCATTGTATTTGATTAGAATAAATCATTTTTGGCATTATGATGATTGGCATAAATTCAAACATTAAAGAATCATAATAGGCATGATTTTATAAAAATAAAATTTAAAAAAACTGTAGATTTTGTTTTCTTGATTAGCTGTTTGTAGTTAATTAAGCTGTTAATTTCTCAAACGTTTTTCCTAAGCAACAATTTTATTAAATGGAGAGCAAAGGAGGCTTTTGTTTAAAAGGACAGTTCACCCAAAAATTTAAATTCTGTCATTAATTACCCACACTCATGTCGTTCCAAACCCATAAGACTTCCGTTCATCTTCAGAACACAAATGAAGATCTTTTTTTTTTGGATAAAATCTGAGATTTCTGACAGCACAGCTAGTACTTGCTTCAAGTGATGCTTCAGAAAATCGTACACAACTATTCCATATGAATCAAACGGTTTAGTCCAACATTTTCTGAAGAGTCTCGATCACTTTATATGATGAACAGATTGAATTTAGGCTTTTATTCACATATGAACATTCAACTCACACATCGGTTGTGGTAAACAAAAGCTCAAGCATGTTCACTTGACGTGCGAGAACCAATGAGGTTCATTCTCGTGTCACGCAGCACGTTTGAACTTCCGCAAGAGGTTTGTTCTCGCACGTCAAGCAAGAATGGTGTTTATGTGAATAAAAGCCTAAATTAAATCTGTTCATCAAATGAAGTGGTCGAGTTACATTTTGGACTAAACCGCTCAATTCATATGGATTAGTTTTACGATCTCTTTATGAACTTTCTTAAGCGTCAAAGTGCCAATTGCGTAGCTGTCAATGGAGGGACAGAAAGATCTCAGATTTCATCAAAAATATCTTTATTTGTGTTCTGAAGATGAATGAAAGTGTTACAGGTTTGGAACGACATGAGGGTGAGTAATTAATAACAGATATTGATTTTTTTGGTGAACTAACCCTTTAAATATCTTTAGGGAAAACATTGATCCATGCAAGAACAAAAGCTCAGCAGTATTATTTTATTTTATTATTATTTTTATCCCTGGGAAGCATTTGAAGGATGAATAAATATGTGTTACAAAGCAGCTCATGTAATGGACTTCAAAAGAATTCCTCTTTTGGAGCCATGACCGAGCACTTGGCATACATGCTCAAGACACATTGAATTATGCTCAAATAAGAGATACAGTATTGGTTCCAATCTTGCCCATCTGGTGTCTTGATTGTTTTCATGGATAAATTTGTAGAAAAAGAGTGCATTTCCAAGCCAAGTTGAGTACAGGACACTGGGTGCTCAGTACAGGACACTCAGTATGTTGCAGCAACTTCTGTTCACTTTCGCAGAACCTTCCTCTTCATTTGCATTGCACAATTCCATTTGGAACTAATAGATCCACAGAATTCTCTGACAATCTCCTGGTATCCACAAATTTCATTCAGCAAATGCAATGGCTTTTAACTCTTCAACTTAACAAAGAACTTAAATTGTTGAAACGTTGCAGTTTTTGAATAAAATGTACTGATACCCATAGAGTTAGTACACTTACTGTAGTTTGCAAAGGCAAATGCTGTGGATCCATTGGCTTCAAATGGCATTGTGCATTGAATGTAGTAAAAGTAGTAGTTCAAGATTCAACGGATGCTCTGTCATGCAACCAAAAGTTACTTCAGCTCTAACATAGACACCATTAAGAAATAGATTTGTAGTTTCGTAAGAGCGGTGAATCGGTTTGTTTCAAAGGGAACAGTGCATCACAAGGTTGTAGAAGGAGAAACTCTCTGAAAATTACATCCTGGCATCCGACCGAGAGTTAAGAACACTTTAAAGTTTGCTGCAACATTGACCAGAGTAGGATCCAGCTGTGTTTTCAGAAATCCCGCTTCATTTTAAATAAGACATGGCTTTTTCAACCCCCTCGAAAGGGTCATACATATTCCTGTCCATCAAACATCTCAAGGAATGAAGCTTCAGGTTTATGGTTGTGCTGTATCGATTCTCATCTCTTGTGCCATCCGAGGATCAGGTGCTAGGCAGCCACTAGGTCAATCTCACTTCCCTTCTGCACAAGAAAAAATCTAATCTGGTCTCTTTCCGCTGGCGGACGCAATGCTACCGATATCCTCCACACGAACGTCACCGCAGCGATATGAGAAAGCCCCTGTCAGTCATTCCTGTCATTCATATTTATGAGATTCAGAAACATCACTTGCTCAATTTGCTCACGTTACACGCTTACAGTGGAAAAGATAGAGAGATAGCCAGCAAAAGAGACTCCCTGTTGAAATATGCATCAGGGGGCGGGTTTTTAAATGGCTTCATCTGGAGGAAACCTGCTTCGGAGGTTGCCTGTTTATTAGGGATTTTTTTTTCCAGAGCTAAAATATACCGTTGAGCCAGAAGAGGACGATTCTTTTTAACTCGTTTGCTCGAGTATCTCTGCCTCTCAAAGCCATTGTAAGAGAGGAGACAGGGCCACATCTAGCTACCATCCTCTCTCCTTCCTACGACCTTACCCTGATACTCACTATTTCATGTCTCTTTATCTCTCTCTTTCTCCCTCTCATCTCCCCGTCTCACCTTTTGCCCGGTCTGGAATACATTTGCAATTCTGTGAGTGATGCTATTTGATGTCAGGCTCATTCAGGAAAGCGTTTGAAAGGTTAATTAGCTGAGAAATCAGCGTGGCTTTCTCAAACATTGAAATGAGAGCCGTTGTCAGATTTCTCACTCTCTCTCCTTTCTGCTCATTCTTTCTTGTCATTATCTTGCTCTGCACGTTAACCTGGGGAATGGATGTTGAAAGTCCCGTTTTTTTGACTGGATGAAAGGAAGTTTATCCCTGGGAGCACTGCAGACTGCTTTCTTCTGGTCCATTAACTGGTATCTTCTGCCAAGGTTGAGGGTGTAAACAATTTAGCAACATTCACAAGCCATTTCATGTCTGTAGGTTGACGTATTTTTTGGGAGAAACTGAATATACAATGGGGAAAACAATGAAGGGCAGGACTTGATCCGTTATCCATTGGGAGTGAATTGGTTTATTAAAACTGGGCATTTCATACCAAAATGGAGTCATTCACAAATCATGAACGTCAAATCTGATTTGTTAATGTGTTTCCTGCTGTTCTAGATCACTGCAATGGACCACTGGTCTCTGCTCTTCCTCCCACATCATTCCAGAGCTCCTCATCTTCCTCCGACAGTCAGTCACCATATTTCGCCAAACTCAACAGAAGAGATGGTGAGTAATCCCACTATAAAAATGGGAAAATGTGTTGTTGTTACCCTACTGAGGTATTTCTATTAGATGTCTATACATTTTCTTTCATTAGCGTAACCTAATGTTTTCAGGTTTTACTGGTAATATCAAATTACATTATACAGTAAAATGGGAAGTTTTGATTGTCATATACCATGTTAAATAAGATTATATTATATTTATTTTATAATTTGGTGAAAACATTACAATTATTATTTAAATACAAACAGTTCATTTCGACAGTATTACATCAAGTACATGTTTTGGTTAACTGGCAAAAACTGTACAGCGATGGTATCTGATGCTAATACCATGGTGATTTTTATATGTGCACACTGTTTGCCTAATTCTTGTGTTTATAGACCATGGTATTTATGGTACTAGAAAAAAAACATGACTAGACCATGAAAAGACATATTTTACAAGCGTAGGTCTAGCGGAGTCAGCCCTATGTTCCCACAGCCCTATGTTCCCACGGCCCTATGTTCCCACATTTCTAAGAATTTTTTTTTTTACAATTTGTCTAAACCCCAGTTACGGGTAGGTTTAGGGGTGGGGTCAGGGGTAGGCCATTTGTGGGGACATTGTCTAAACCCCAGTTACGGGTTGGTTTAGGGGTGGGGGCAGGGGTAGGCCATTTGTGGGAACATTGTCTAAACCCCAGTTACGGGTTGGTTTAGGGGTGGGGGCAGGGGTAGGCCATTTGTGGGAACATAGGGCTGTGGGAACATAGGCATGATCCCGATCTAGCTAATGCTGGAGTCCGTTGCATTCAGAACATGAAATTCTGTCATTTGATATGCCACAGCAGATATACATATCCAGTATGACTTGTGATGGAGTATTAGCATGCAGTACCCAGCCTTTTAGAGTCGATTTGATTGTAATTCAGTTTGCTTACGGGTCAAAAGCAGACCAAACAGTGAATTACTGCCTGACAGTGACAGGGACCCCCATGTGACACGCACCTCTGTGGCTTGGTGTGGTTGTGCTAGTAGAGTAGTTCCTTGTGCTAAGACTAGCTCTGGGTTTGCTGTACAGTATATTACTCAGCCTTTTAATTGCAGTGCCAATGTAAGTTAGATTCACTGAGCTAATTAGTGTGAACAGACAGGTTTAAAAGAACCTCACTTGGCAGGCTTGTCTGAAGTTGAAGCTTGGCTGTCTCCGAAATGCTTCAAATATATTTTTGCCTTTAATTAAAAGTTTATATTTTGTTAATGAAGGAATGTTTCCTAATTAACTACAGTGCTGAGAAACTTGCCAAAAGAAGCAATGCAATTCTTTATTTATTTAGCGTTTTTCACTAGCCTGGCAGTAGATGTATAGTTGTTTTATCAGTAGCTATCATGTACAGTCGTTTATCATGCTAGCTTTTCTTATAAATTGTAGATTGCCATTGTAGATTGACTAAATGTTGCATTGCTTTGTAATGATGTCTTGTGCATGAGCGAGCTGATATAAAAATAAAACATGCTATTCTAGGTTTCTTTCTCTCAAGACGTGTTGGGAATTCGGAATCCTTTTAGTGAATCATTTCAATTATAATGTTGGGTTTCTTTAATGAGTTGGTTCATTAAAGGTGTGATCACAATAGACTTTGTCTCATTCACTTAAAGGGATACTCCACCGATTTTTCATATTAAACTATGTTATTCCCTTAACTAAGATGAGTTGATACATACCTCTCTCGTCTCAGTGCGTGCACTAAATCGTTCTGTCTTGCGGCGAAACTTTGTTAGCACTTAGCTTAGCCCAGTTCATTCAATATGGGCCAAGCAGAGAAGCTACCAAACACCTCCACGTTTTCCCTATTTAAATACAGTTACTCGCGTAGTGTAACTCGACCTAGGAATGTGACACAAAACAAAACGTTGCGCTTTTCTAAGCGTGTAAAATGGATAACTATATTGTATGGCGGAATACCATAGCAAGTGCTTGTAAGCACTTCGACTTGGCGCAGGAATATCTTCACTCGTGAAAATTCCTCTCACCGGCCCCCGCTCCCTCTAGTGAAGATATTACTGCGCCAAGTCGAAGTGCTTACAAGCACTTGCTATGGTATTCCGCCATACAATATAGTTATCCATTTTACACGCTTAGAAAAGCGCAACGTTTTGTTTTGTGTCACAGTCCTAGGTCGAGTTACACTACGCGAGTAACTGTATTTAAATAGGGAAAACGTGGAGGTGTTTGGTAGCTTCTCTGCTTGGCCCATATTGAATGAACTGGGCTAAGCTAAGTGCTAACAAAGTTTCGCCGCAAGACAGAGCGATTTAGTGCACGCACTGAGACGAGAGAGGTATGTATCAACTCATCTTAGTTAAGGGAATAACATAGTTTAATATGAAAAATCGGTGGAGTATCCCTTTAACATAACATAATTTACATAATTTCCTCTCGCCCATATTTATAGTGTGAATTAATTCAACATTCATCAATTCTACAGTAAAACCACCTTTTGGCTAGTGATATGAGCCATCAACAGCCTTCGAACGTTTTTTTTTATAATTATTTTATAGTTCTTCGAGTTCACTTCACGTAAACCGATTCAAATACTGTATATTCACAAGTAGTCACTTAGTACTATCAAGAAATGTCACTGAGCACAATTTAGCTTTTTTTGTGGAGCAAAAAAAATATTTAGTTAAAGATGTGGTTACATTTACCATTGTTCAGTGAAGTTTCGTTGGCAAAATCCATTAGTTTAGTATTAGTAATCCACACAATTTGCCGAAATATTTCCCCGTAGAGATTTTGCAACATGTTCAAGTTGGTCATACGGATTTGCCGCGTTGAGCAACCAAAAGCTGTTTGGTTTGAAAGTACTTTTGTTGTTTTTTTGCATGCGAAATTTTGCCAACTTTCATCACAGGTTGACAGCTTAATTTTTTTGCGTAGCATCTTTTTGTGGGTTGTACCTGGGCTAAGTTACATTACAACCCTTCTGTTCATGTGTTAGGTGGCGGCGGCTGGGCTCCAGAACGAACAGACAGGCTACGGTGGCTACAGGTGGACCTGCGGGAAAGGGTCGAGATCACAGCTGTGGCGACCCAGGGTCGTTTCGGGAATCCTGATTGGGTTACGAGTTACATGTTGCTGTACAGTGACACAGGAAGAGCTTGGAAGCAGTTCAGACAAGAGGACAACATAGGGGTGAGTTATCCAAGTACTCTTATAAATAATCCAGCCTTTTATTATATTTATTATGCATTAGTACTTCAGTCAGGGCAATAAGTACTGTAAAAGCTTTCCAAATAATGTGGATCAGGGGGGCTTTTATGACCAGAATAAAATGCATGCACACCCATAATCATTAAGCATCTGCATCCTTAACTAAATCATAATAATTTACTAGGATAAATTAACGCATCCTCCCCTGCACTGTTGGTACACATTTCCCATCGAAAACCAGCCACCCATGAAACGTTACATTTATAATTATCGACCTGAATTACACTTAATCACCCAAACTAAGATTAAATACACCACCTATCTTGAGTGACGTGACTTTATATCCATTTCATGGTCTCCTGACTTCACCGGTCACTGGCAGTGCAGCTAAAATCCTTGTCTTCCCAACTTGAGTTACGTTTTCTTTTCTTTTTTGGATAGTTTTATTTTGACAACTTTGGAATCAATCGGATCGGCCCTTGCGCCACAAGAGAAAACGGTTGCATTGCCTCCACACTTACAGGCAAACAAATGGGCTTCTCCCTCCTCTTCTGAATCAATAGTAGTCATTTCAAAGCTCCATCATTCCCTGGCGTTCTTATTAAGCACCGGCTAAAAGAGAGCTCGGGCGAAACATTACTGAGATCTTACCTGCCATCTCCGTCATCTCTCATTAAGAAAGCTTGGTTTTCCTGCTAATGTAATCATTGGAGCTAAACAAACAGAGAGCAGGAGGAGGAGGTGGATGCGGAGGTGGTGTATATATTTTCTGCGGCTAACTCATCTCGTTACAACTTTTTATGTAATTTAAATTTTTTTTGTTCAAAGATGGTTTAATGTTTGGTTCTTTTATCTTCCACCCCCAGTGGGAGGAAAAAAAGGTGCTGATTAGTTTGAGAACTGAGTTTAATGGAAGTCTTTGAAGGTGTGAAGCATTTTAATGAGTGGAAGATTAAAAGACGTGGAACATTTTTAAAGTGCGGTAGGTGCCTCCTGGTCATGCCGTTTTTCTGTTAGGCGCTACAGCTGGAGGTAGGACCCCCAGCTATTCTAAAACTGGAGGTTTAGATTAGCATTGACGCTTTGAGTGCAGCTTAAAGAAACTAACGCTGCCAGAGGCTCCCCGCTAACTTTTTGTGTTAGTTTTTTAAAATCTTAGGTAAATGCAGCTTGGCAAAAGTTCAGCTCTATGTATAGATAATCAACTCTCTGACTTTTGAAGAGTTTCTCTGAGGTAAACATATATGCTAATTGAGACTAAGCTGGCTTAAAAACTGTTAGCATTCCCAGTCATTTCAATGCAAGTCTTTCGACTTTCTCATGCCACTTGGGAGGCTACCTTCACTAGCAACTATCAGCGCAGTCAATGAAGAAACAGAATGATGAAGTAACGGCATTTACCAGCACATATTAACTAGCCAAACCTTCAGACTTGAGTGCTAACATTGTACAACGTTAACAATTGCGCCTTAGTCACTGAAGAAATGTCTTAAATTGGCAATATCTTAATGTTTACCAAGACTTCACTACAGCACATACTGTAAATAGATGTAGGAGAGCTAGTAACACATTAGTGTTAAGGTGGGGTCACATTAGGAAAAGTTTCTATGCAAATTTTGTATTACCAACTCGAAATTCTCTATGTAGATTCCTATTGAAAACTCATGAAAATTAGCTAAACAATGGTACAATTGAAAGCACTTCTACAAAGGCCTGACAGAATCTGGCAGGTTTAACTTTAGAAGAGTTTATGTGAGTCAAACATATATGCTAATTGAGATAAATGCATGCTAGCAATATACAACTTTGTCATTTTTGTACCACAGAATGCATTTCTTTGCAAACAAAAATGTGTCTGGAAATTATACCTCGTATACCTCTCCTCGCTTGTCATTAGTTAATACTCATCAATACATAGCAAGGCCAAATTTTGGATAATTTTCTGTTTTGCAAACTTATTTATTTTTTCCTGCAGACTTTCCCTGGAAACACAAATTCCGATGGGATTGTTCACCACAAGCTCTCACACTCCGTAAGAACACGGTTTCTGCGGTTCTTGCCGGTGGACTGGAGTCCCGGGGGATGGATGGGCCTAAGAGTGGAGGTCTATGGCTGTTTATACAGTGAGTACTGAATGTATATTTGGTGGATAATTGGTATTTAGTTTTTGAAACTAGACATGAAATGGAAACTCATCGTTGTAATTGGTCTTATTGTGAACGGTTCATCCATGCGTACGTTCCTTTTTTATTTTTTGTGACCTTGTAATTTGTAATAATGTCTTAATTTCGATCTTCCTGTGAAATCTCCGGAACTCCAATCATGTAGTACCGCCCCTTTTTTACAGTCGATTGCAAGCTTCCATTCAGTCCCCGTCTTTTTTTTTCTCCTGAAAATCTGTTTCACTGAGATGTACGTTACAATACAGAATAGTTCGAGACTTTAACATTCTTAAGGCCTATTCACACCAAGCAAAAATTCAGTGCCATTAAATATTTTTATTTCAATACAAGGCTGTTATTGGCTTTTAAAGACAAATTGTATGTGAAAATCGGACCAAATTTTCGTGCCGAACATTCATGTTGTTGTGAAAAGCCCACAGAATTATGGGATATTTAGTTTTGTCATACAAGTCAACATCTTATAACCCAGCTATAATCGACCCAGCTATTAAGCGCATAAAATGCAAACTCACAATTAAAACTTAGCTCAGCTTCGTAGCAATTCACTGTTCCATGTCCACAATGATTTAGTTGTCGCACTCCCAACTCCCAAAATCCTGAGATTCCTGACTGTATATTCCGATATTGTTGTGATGTTGGTGCGAGTCTTGCACACACAATCATACTGATATGGTCTGAAGGAAGAAAGGACAAAAAACAAGCAAGCTGTGGTTTCAAAAGTCCAGCTAGTCTGTTTTAGCTGTAGCTAGTTCAATGTAACGTTGTTTTACTGCAGTCGGGTTGAGTTGGTTTAGACTTACCCTTCACATAGTATCAAAGTGCAGGGTAACAATCAATCGGTTACCTCAAGGGTAGCTTGCACCACACGTCTAGCGTTTGAAATATTTATAATGCAGCCTTTCTAGTGCTTGTTTTCTCTCTTTTTTTTTTCCCTTCCCCTGATTGTTCCTTTCTCTCAGTCTCTCCTCAGGTGCTTTGTATTTGCAGTCTGCGCACTGGCTGCACCGATTGTCAATTCAAAGCTTGACTCGGCGACCTATCACTGCCATGTTTATTTTCTAAACGTTAATTTTGTGAGATAGGGCAGAATGTGACACCGCTGGGGGCGACTCGGTTTACCACGTTGATCAAACATGATAAGTGGGTGCTGACCACACAGTATTTCAGTAATAGGGTTTGATAACAGAGACGCTAGTGCTTTCTCAAAGTCAGACCGCTGGCAGGTTAGCACTAGCATTAGCGGCGGGCGCAGGCTTGCATTCCAAAGGAGCCGCAAATGAATCAGGCAGTGAATTAGTGCTCGGTAATTACATTTATAATTATCCCCGCGCTAGTACGCGCTGAACATACAATGGCTTGACACTGCGGTGCTCAATGTAAGTACAAAGGGCATATGAACAGGGGTGGAAAGAGTCTTGATATTTTACTTGAGAAATATACTCAAGTAAAAGTACTATTACTTTCTCAAAACAGCAGCCATGATTAACAGCAGTTGGTGCCATCTACTGTGCTGTGGTTAAAGTTTTCTATGCACGATTTTATTCGAGATCGAATACTCTCACCCTATCCAAAAACTTGGCGTCAAACGCGGCGCAAAGTGAATTCGAACAAGTCTGAGACTTTAGAGAGGGAAAGACACAGAAAGAAAGCACATGTTTGGGATAGCGCATGGTCTCCCTCCATTCATATTTCTCTTCTGGAGGATAAACCGGACATCCTCAGCGTTGCGTTGGCCTTATTCATGCACTCCCAGAATGCTCCTGAAGTCAATTAGTTTTAAATCTGTCAAGCGCCTCTGCTGCTAACTGCAATTTAAGGCCGTGGCTTCGTGGTTTAAACTGTTTGTGTGTGTATGTCTGAAATGGGGAGTGTGTAGCAAGAGCATACGTTCTCTAAGTGTGTGTGTGTATCCCTGTACAGTCATTAATTCACAATGGAGCACTGCTGTGTTGATGCCACCAAGAGACCCATAAATAAAGAGAGGTCTAATTCTTAGTTTGTGGAGGACTTTGCGTGTGTGTATTAAGCAATAAGTAGGCCCACACAGAATATGCACAATTTTCCCACATACTATATGTTCTAAGTAATGGGGGGGAAATTATGAAATTTTGTTAAATAGATCTTAACAGAGTAAATTTGGTATGGAGTTATTTTCTTTTCAATCTGATTCCAAGGACTGTCAAGACCAGTATAGCAGATTTCGACACTGTTACTGTTATTATAATTTTTTATTATAATTATTATTGTTGTTGTTGTTACAATTTATATCATTTTAACCTTTAACATGATATTTAAAAGTCACCATCATCATTAACATAAGTAAACAACAAATAAGACCTCAACATCACCAAAATGCAAAATAATGTTTTTAAATAATATGAAGTCAATCTTAAATGTCAATGTATTTAATATTTTTGTCTTGTATTAATCTTAAATTAATACAAATTAAGATGTTTAAAGTGAATTTCATTAGAAATTCATTGGTTCAAGTGTTATATGAATATTATTTATATACTATTATAATATGTATTAATATTTTGAATTAACTTTTTTATTTTTTTTATTTTTACTTGTAATTTTATTTAGTAACTTTTTTATTTTTTTATCTGCTGTAGTCATTTGTTTGTTAATTTAATTAATTAATTAATTTATTTATTATACAGGTTAAATTATGCTGGTTTAATTTTTTTTTTTTTTTTTTTTTTTTTTAAGTTTATTTATTTTTTTATTTATTCAACTTAAACTCATTTCAGCTTGTTGTTTTGGCAACCATTCTAATTTTCGCTTCGTTTTTTTCTTCATCTAATATTCCAGCATTTTATTTTGCCGTCTACAATCCTAAATAATACATTATTCAAGCGTGACTTGATTCAACCGTGTGTTGTGTTTATCGAGCCGCCTGGATGAGTTCAGATGCAGTCGAGAGTTTGAACTTCATTGTTTTTGTTCTTTCCCCTCAGGAAGGATTATACAATATGCATTTTATTCTGCTAAACCTGGCAGTGTTTTCGACTTCTTTCTATCCTCTCAGTTCTATCCGACTCTTCTTTCTATCCTCTCAGTTCTCAAGGTCATTGTTTATGTAACTTCTATGGTTTTTTGATTATTGTTGTGCATCTAAGATTAAAAGACTTTGAGATAAAGATACATTTCCTTATCATTCCATCTTGACACGCATTGTGCCTCCATCGAGACGCCAACTCATGCAAAAAAACGAAAACCAAACACATTCTCGTCTGATCTCCTCACTTTATCTAACTCAGCCTCATTGCGCTTGCTGATGTTCCTGGACCCTCTGTGTTAGTTCTATATTCAGCAGACGGCTCCGAGCTCTTTGCGCGGCTTTGCTTGTCATGGCTAGTTAGCTTCAGTCTCTCGCACTCCGGCATCCGGCGAGGAGAGATGGAAAAAGAGAGCGAAAATGTAATGTCTGACCTCTGAGCCCGGGTCAAAAACCATGCACATTTCTTCCTTTTACCGCCCAGGGTAGAATTTGTTCTGAAGGGTTGCTTTGAGGCAGGCTTGGATTTTTCTTTAAATTCTGGCCAACGTTTTTTAAGAAGGAAATAAGAAAAATAAACTGACCTTAACTCTCAAGAAGGGTTCTCTTACGAGAGGTACTCTCGTACTGCGTAAATCTTACGCTAGGGGAAAATCTCTTTTCCGCGAGATACTGAAGCCAAAAAATTATCCTTAATTTTGAAATAATGTAAAACGCGTTGCGGCAGCATGCAGACACAGGCGAGACGGCTTGTGCGCCTATTGGCTGCCCTGCGGCAACTGCAGCAGCCTATCGATAAGGCCCACTCGTGACGTCAGCTCCAATGGGGGCGCTTCGCGCCCAATACGTCACGTCCCGCCAGAATGGGCGTGGTCTAGGGCTATAAACATAGCTTCGAGAGGCTAGCTCACTGATTTTTCATCTCTTCAGCGAAGCTCTCGCATCGCTGGATCCGGAGAGAAGCCGCGCCGTCTGAAAAAGCCTTTCAGCGGGACGAGTCGACACTCTGAAGCCGCTGGCCGCGCCGCCTTCAGTCGCCTTCCTGCTGCGCTATCCGGCGTTATATCCTTTCTCTGCTACTGTGTTTTGTGTATGTGTGTGTGCTCGCCGCCGCGACACACACTCTCATTGCACTAAAAGAGCCGGGCGTCTTTTTCAAGACGCCCCTTTCCTGAGGATCACGCAGCTCTCGCGCTCGCGCTCGCGCTCGCGCTCGCTGACGGCGACCGCCCTCACTGCGAGCCAGTTACTGCCTGGTGACTCTGAGGACTCACCTGGCATCCTTCTCCGAGACTGCTCCTCCGCCCCCCCCAACCCGCAAAGCTCGCCGGTGCGCCCGCTTGCCTTGCCTGCTTGGGGGATGATACCTGCTCTCCCTCTGTTCGAGCCGCGCAAACCGCGCCGTTCACAGGGGATGTCAGGAGCGGACGGTCACGGGGCTAGCTTTCTCTCTCCCTCTGTTCGAGCCGCGCAAACTGCGCCGTTCACAAGGGAGGCTGGAAGCGGACGATCGGGGTTAGTTTTTCTTTACGTTACAAGAAAGCTACCCTGCCCTTGCGCCCCATTCACGCGTCACTCACCGGCGAAAAGACAACTCAGTTCCCTGATTAGGCGACTGGAAATATCAATATTGCAGCAAACGAGCCTGTTGTAACACGCACGCTTGCAAGCAAACGCCGAAGAAAACATGTTGACGCTCTGTTATATGCTCATGCATCTATACACCTTTGTGTTTCCCCCCTGTGGCTCAGTGGCGGAATCTTAGGTTTTTCGCACGAGAGAACGGGGTTCGAATCCCGGTCTAACGGCAGATATATTATGCCGCCAATGCTTCGCTCTGTCAGTTCCCTGAAAGGCGACTGCAGATGTGCATTTTGCAGCCAACGAGCGCGCTGTACAACCCGCTCGCCTGCACCCAAACACCGTTTCTATGGTTCCCGTGCGTCACTGGCGAAAGGAGAAAAGGGTGTTTTAGCCCCGCTGCGGCCGGGCCGACCTCCACTCCTGACACATTTCTCATTCCCCTCTTAAGTTCAGGTGACTGGAAATGTCAATATTGCAGTGAGCGAGCCTGTTGTTTTGCACGCACGCCTGCAAACAAACGCCAGCATATGTTGACGCTCTTTGATAATACTCGCGCTACTGAATGTCTATGTGTCTTCCTCTGTGGTCCAGTGGTAGATCGTCAGATTTTCACGCGAGAGACCCGCGATCGAATCCCGGGTCTACCGGCAAAACACACTTTTTGCCGTCAATTCTCGCTCTGGCAGTTCCCTGAAAAGGCGACTGCAGATGTGTATTTTGCAGCCAACGAGCGCGTGGTACAACCCGTTCGCCTGCACCCAAACTCTGTTTCTATGGTTTCCGCCTCTGAAGTTCAGACGACTGGAAATGTCAATATTGCAGTGAACAAGCCTGCTGTAATACACGCACGCCTGCAAACAAACGCCAGCATGTTGACGCTTTCTGTTTCTATGGCAACTTCTCGCTCGTTCAGTTCCAGTAAATGCGACTGTTCCAGTGTATTCTGCAGTAAACAAGTCGGCGAAACAGCCCGCTTGCCTGCACACAAACGCCGCTTTTACGGCTACCCAGATAAATCCCATAAGAGTGTATTTTCTGGTGTCCCGGCCACGGCCGATGGTGTTACGAATGTAGACGAAATTCCTACACACAAACACAGCCCGTCACACAGGGCTCGCGCACATGAAATCGACCCAGGTCGATTGCGCATTAAACGTGGTAAATGTGCCCAGTGCCCACAAACACTACGTTCCGCATATCTCAAGGTTTCTGTAAAAACAAAACCAACGTGCATTCGCTCTGCTCAGGCGGACAATGCTCTCAGTGTTGTAAATGTGCCCGCTATCCCGCGCCCACATTCACACATAGACATGACAGGTCCTACGGGACTCGCCCAGCCCTCCCCTCTCGGTTGACCACCGCAAAGGAGTCGAGCGCGGGCAATCTGCCCGCTGTTATCAGCGCGCCCCCTGCCTCGAAGCGCGACGCTTATGTTACAGCACACCGAAGCCCCTCTGTCGCTGAGCGACCAGAGCGCGCTCCGCATTCAGCCCCTAGCCATTCGTGCAGATGCATGGGCAAGGCTACCCGGGGGTTTTGAAGTGGGTGCTAGACATTATAGAAAGAGGCTATTCGCTACAGTTTCGCCGACGCCCTCGCCGCTATGTGACGCGCGTCGAAGCTACGGTAAAAACAGAAGTAGCACCACCTACTTCGAGCCGAAATTTTGAAACTGTTGAGCAAAGGGGCCATAGAGCCTTTATCTCAAGCTCAGAGTGAAGGAGGGCTATACAGCAGATACTTCCTGGTACTGAAAAAAGACGGGGGTCTCAGACCCATACTAGATCTAAGGCAACTGAACAGAGTGCTTGCGAAGCAACAGTTCGGAATGCTCACGACCAGAAAAACCCTCACGCACATTCGCCGAGGAGATTGGTTTGTGTCAATAGATCTGAAAGACGCATATTTTCAAATACAAATAGCGTCACGTCACAGGCGACGTTTGAGATTCGCCTTCGAGGGCCAGGCATATCAGTGCTCAGTCCTACCGTTCGGCTTGTCTCTAGCCGCTCGCACCCCTCAGACTACAGGGCATGCGAGTATTGAACTACTTGGACGATTGGCTGATTCTAGCTCAATCTCACTCGGTGCTCATAGAGCACAGGACCATTTTGCTCGATCACCTCGAGAATCTGGGTCAATTGGGCGAAGAGTTCTCTGTCTCCCAGACAGATAATATCTTTCTGGGCACAGAACTGGACTCGCTGTCTATGATAGCGCGACTGTCACCAGAGCGCGCACTAGACATTCAGCGCGCAGCGAGCTCTTTCCGCTGCGGCGCATCTGTCCCGCTCAAGAAATTTCAGAGGATGCTAGGTCTCATGGCCTCAGCATCATCAGTACTTCAGTTGGGCTTGCTTCGCATGCGCCCGCTACAGTTCTGGCTGAAAGCGCGAGTACCGTGCCGAGCGTGGGCTTCCGGTCTGCTTCGTCTCAAGGTCAATCAGAAATGCATCGCAGCTCTGAAACCTGGGAAAGCAAACGACTTGTACCAATCAGGTGTTAGCCTGGGGACTTCCTCGAGTGTGAAGGTAGTGTCTACGGACGCCTCCACCTTGGGATGGGGAGCACTGCTCAAGGGCAGACCGTTCTTCGGCCAATGGTCAGAACGGGAGAAGCTTCTACACATAAACTGCCTCGAAATGTTGGCAGTAGACAACGCACTGACGCGTTTTTGTCCCTAAATACGAGGACACCACGTCCTGGTCCGCTCGGACAACATGTCAGTGGTGTCCTACATAAATCGCCAGGGCGGCCTCAGGTCCCGAAACCTGCACAGGCTGACAGAACGCCTCCTGGTGTGGGCTCAGCGCAACCTGCTCTCGCCGAGAGCAGCGCATGTGCCAGGGCTCCTGAACGTAGGACCGGACAGACTGTCCAGAAACAATGTTCCGACAGGCGAATGGCCTCTACACCCACAGACAGTCCAGCTGCTGTGGAAGAAATTCGGCAGAGCGGAAGTAGACCTGTTCGCGTCTCAAGAAAACGCTCACTGTCTGGAATTTTTCTCCAAGAGCAGGGACGCGCTGGCTCACGTATGGCCCCGCCGCCCGCTCTATGCCTTTCCTCCCGTCTTTCTCCTGCCTCAGGTGATAGAACGGATCAGAGAAGGATGCTCAGTGCTACTCGTAGCGCCGTTCTGGAAAAACCAACCCTGGTTCCCAGTTCTGATGCAGCTAGCAAGCACTGCCCCATGGCCAGTGCCAGTGAGGAGGGACCTCCTCTCTCAGGCCAAGGGCTCGTTTTGGCATCCGCGCCCAGAGCTGTGGTCCCTTCATGTTTGGGCCATCAACGGGTACCCGCTGACCTCCCCAAGCGGAGTGTTAAACACGATCACGCAGGCTAGAGCTCCGTCTATGCGACGTCTCTATTCCTCGAAATGGTCAGTGTTCTCCAGCTGGTGCACAGCTCGTGGCGTGTCGCCCCTAGACTGTGGGGTGACGGAGGTTCTCTCCTTCCTACAAGAGCTGTTGGACAAGGGCAGGACCCCTTCCACGCTCAAAGTGTATGTGGCGGCCATAGCAGCGTTCTCAAAAACAACGCTGGGTCAGTCAGTAGGAAGGAACGATTTAGTCATCGTCTTCCTTAGAGGAGCTAAGAGACTGAATCCTCCCAGACCTCCCTCAGTCCCTGTATGGAACCTTTCTACAGTGCTGGAAGCCATGAAAGGTGACCCATTCGAGCCTTTACAGACGATTGATCTTAAACACCTGTCTTCAAGACAGTGTTTCTTCTGGCTCTCGCTTCAGTGAAGCGCACAGGAGACTTACACGCGCTCTCAGTAAGCGCGACGTGTATGGAGTTTGGGCCTAATGACTCAAGAGTTATACTCAAACCTAAGCACGGTTATGTTCCAAAATCCCTCAACACACCGTTTAGGGCGCAGGTCATTCCCTGTCAGCCTTACCGGTCTCTGACGAGGAAGGAGACGCAAGCTTCCTTTGCCCAGTCAGAGCATTAAGAGCTTATGTGTCTCGCACGTCTGTTTTCAGACAGACAGAGCAGCTCTTTGTTTTCACTCTACGGACGTTCTAAGGGACTTGCCGTGTCGAAACAGAGCCTATCCAGTTGGATAGTTGATGCTATAGCGCTGGCTTATACCTCTAAGGGCTTACAGTGCCCATTTGGAGTCAGAGCACACTCCACGAGAGGCGTGGCCTCGTCGTGGGCTTGGTCTAGTGGGATTGCCTTGCAAGATATCTGTATGGCGGCAGGCTGGGCCTCCCCGTCTACATTTATAAGGTTTTATAACCTAGAGGTTCCCGCCTTGCAGGCTAAGCTGCTTTCGGTCTAAAATCGGTACTGTCTGCCCTGATGTGTTCGGGCCAGAATACTGAAACTGCTTGAGCAAATGCTCGCTGTTGGATCGCGCAGCTCTATGGGCAGTGTGTAAGACCCACTATATTCGTCAGTCCAGGCCGGGGGTCGCCCTGACTGTACGACACATCATCAGTATAACTGCTCCTTATAAGATGTTATATTATTACAGGAATGATGCTATTCTAGCCACTCTTTCCTGGGCTCTCTGTGAGTCCCTTATGATCATGTACTATATGAGCCCGGGCACTTGCCCTTGGGACTTTGGTACTGGATCTTAGCATGCACGGCGTTTTACACTGTTTCCCCTAGCGTAAGATTTACGCAGTACGAGAGTACCTCTCGTAAGAGAACGTACTCGGTTACTAACGTAACCTCGGTTCTCTCTAGAGAGGAAACGAGTACTGCGTATCTTGCCGTGCCTGCACACGCTCTGGTTCGCTTCGGCGATGAAAAACCAGTGAGCTAGCCTCTCGAAGCTATGTTTATAGCCCTAGACCACGCCCATTCTGGCGGGACGTGACGTATTGGGCGCGAAGCGCCCCCATTGGAGCTGACGTCACGAGTGGGCCTTATCGATAGGCTGCTGCAGTTGCCGCAGGGCAGCCAATAGGCGCACAAGCCGTCTCGCCTGTGTCTGCATGCTGCCGCAACGCGTTTTACATTATTTCAAAATTAAGGATAATTTTTTGGCTTCAGTATCTCGCGGAAAAGAGATTTTCCCCTAGCGTAAGATTTACGCAGTACTCGTTTCCTCTCTAGAGAGAACCGAGGTTACGTTAGTAACCGAGTACGTCTTATTCAGAGACTTCATCATTGTGTTTCTTTTCTTTTTTTCTTCACATGCACCTAATAAATGAGTGACACATTGCAAACTTTTCAGTGCAAGTTATATTAAATAATATGAAATAATTAAACGTATATAATAATAATTATTATTATTATTATTATTATTATTATGTTTTTATATAAATTAAAATAACACTTTCCCAAAGTTTACAGGTGTTTTTGTTTGTTTAATGTTTTTGCTTTGCTTTGCTTATCTTTTGCCTTTGGGTTTGCTTTGTTTTTTTTGTTTTTACTTTGCTTTGCTTTTTGTTTTTGCTTTGCGTTTTCATTTGCTTTTCCTTTTGCTTTGCTTTCTGTTTTTGTTTTGCTTTTGTGTTTGCTTTGCTTTTTGTGTTTGCTTTCCTTTTGCTTTGCTTTCTGTTTTTGTTTTGCTTTTGTGTTTGCTTTGCTTTTTGTGTTTGCTTTCCTTTTGCTTTGCTTTCTGTTTTTGTTTTGCTTTTGTGTTTGCTTTGCTTTTTGTGTTTGCTTTGCTTTTGATTTGCTTTTTTGCTTTGTTTTTTGTTTTTGCTTTGCTTTTGTGTTTGCTTTGCTTTTGTGTTTGCTTTGCTTTTGATTTGCTTTTTTGCTTTGTTTTTTGTTTTTGCTTTGCTTTGCTTTACTGTTTGCTTTACTTTTTGTTTTTGCTTTGCTTTTGCTTTTGCTTTGATTTGCTTTGCTTTTGCATTTTCTTTCGTTTGCTTTGTTTTTGCTTTACTTTGCTTTTGATTTTGCTTTTTCTCTTGCTTTGTTTATAAAAGATTATGAAAACACTTTTTTATTTTGGAAAATCATTTACTTATGAATTATGCACAATTATGAACGTTTTTAAAGTAAATAAGGAAAATTTAGACCTTGTTATTTATGACCATGATGCAGATTCATTTATTATTTTTTTCTTCCATAGAGTCGGATGTTGCAGACTTCAATGGCAGGAGCTCTTTGCTGTACCGGTTTAATCAGAAGTCCACCAGCACGGTGAAAGATGTCATTTCCCTGCGGTTTAAGAGCCAGCGTGCGGACGGGGTCCTTGTGCATGGAGAGGGACAAAGGGGCGATTACATAACCCTAGAGCTGCATAAGGGCCGACTGGCCCTGCATATCAATCTGGGTGAGTGAGAGGTCTCTAGCCTTTTAAACTCAAAACTCAATTGGGACGCCTGAAACATATTCTACACCAGCATGTGGATGCAAATGCTTCGGAAAAACTTGATTTCATGCATTTTTGTGTTCTAAGAATTGTGGCAGGTAATAGATGTGGACTAAAAGCCACAAAACTCAGATCTTGTCATATTTGCAAGAGATTCACACTGTCTGTGTTTAGGTTATTCCACATCTATGGGTTTTGTAGAGCTCTCCTATCATTGCAGAAAAAGGAAGTGTTCACAGACACAATCGTGGCATCTTATCGTAATCATGTGAGAGGCAGTTGTGAAACAAAGATTTGATTAAGAGGCCAAATCTGCGGCGTAATCATACATAAGTGTATGGAGCTGTCACGAAGAGTGGTCTAGTGTAGATTTCTGAGCCTCATGTTCAATTAGCACCATCACTCAGATGGAATAAGCTGTATGTTACGCTAAGAGCGGCTGCGAGCTCTGATTGCTAAGTATACCAAGCCGAGATTGTTGATGCCGTTTATCAGGACAATGTTTTTGTGTTTACATCCGCCCTTCATCTGAAAGCTGTCAAAGCTCATTTCAAATGCTGTATTTTGTCACCTTCATGGGTGATTCTCACTAAAATGTGTTTGCTTCATGTTTTGCTCCAAAAACAGAAGAGATAATTTTTTTCATACAGAAAATGAAACATGTATTTAGGCATATATTTATTTTGCTTAGTGAGACAATTTTCATAAATGTTTGTTTAATTTTTGGTTATAAATAAATAAATAAATAATATATATATATATATATAAACATAAAAATTAAACATAAACATTTATCAAAAATGTTATTATATATATATATATATATATATATATATATATATATATATATATATATATATATATATATATACCTAATAACGTTAGGTGCAATTAATTACAGAAAATGTGATTAAATAGTTAAATTTTTAATCGATTGACAACACTAATTTAATTTCAATATAAAAAAAATATATATAAAAAAAAAATGGCTAATACATTTAGGGATTACAACAAATATTGTTATGATAAATACTTGCCTTTTTCCCCCATCACCGTCACTTCAGAAGGAAGATTTGCTTAATTGTCATGCAATAAATATCACAATGCAAAAAATAGTATTGATGGTAAAAATAGTCTCCATTTTCTTTATGCAAAATATAATTTCTTCCATCTCTCTTTATGTTTTTGTGGTGAAATATGAGCTGAACATGTTCCTGACAGGCTTCTCTCACTTTGTCAAGATACTCTGTTCTTTCTGGACTTTTATCATCAGTACAGCAGGTTTTTTTCCAGGAAGTTCAGAAGGATCAAACATAGGAGACGGCACACGGCACACCTTTCCCAAGCTATTTATGGCTCGTTTGGAGAATATGTGCTTGAAAAGAGACTGTTTGATAATTTTGTTTGTAAGGTTGCCTATTATAAAGATGCTGTAAAATTAGCAACTGAAATGTAATTTTGTTTTTGTTTTTTTCTCTCTGTCTTCTCTATCAAGACGATGCTAAGACGCACCCTAGCAGCGGCCATGTCTCTGTGTTTCTGGGTAGTCTTCTGGACGACCAGCACTGGCACTCCGTCCTGATCGA
>CM038625.1:27226126-27308626 GCA_021554675.1 Leuciscus idus | reverse complement strand
AACTAAACCCATATTAAGTGTTTGCTGCCAAAAAGCTCTTTTTTTGTTTGTTTCATCTGTCCATAGAACATTTGAAAAGCAACTGACACGACTGGAACTTCAAACGGGACGGGTTCTATGGACAGATGAAACAAAAAAAAAAAAAAAGCTTTTTTTGGCAGCAAACACTTAATATGGATTTGGTTCATACAGGGATAAAAAAAAGTACCCCATGTGCAAAATGAAATACTCTACTGTATATTTAATGATGTGGGCCTAATTTTCTGCCAGAGGTCCTGGACATCTTGTTCAGATACATGGCATCATGGATTCGATCAAATACCAACAGATAAAAAAACAAAACCTGAAATCCTGTGCTAGAAATCTTATAACGGGCCATGTTTGGATCTTCCAACAGGACAGTGATCCAAAAACAAACATCAAAATCAAAACACAAATGTGTCACTGAGCTCAAAACCAAGCATCTGCAATGGCCATCCCAATCCCTGACCTGAACCCTATAGACAACGAGTGGGCTGAACTGAAGAGAAGAAGTGCCAACATGGATCTGGGAATCTGAAGGATCTGGAGAGATTCTGTATGGAGGAATGGTCTCTGATCTCCTCAGGTGTTCTCCAAACTCATCAGGCATTATAGGAGAAGACTCAGAGCTGTTATCTTCGAAAAAGGAGGTTGCAAAAAGTATTTAATAAAAGGGGTAAATAATTGTTCCCAACGTGTTTTGGAGAAAAACATTTATTTCATAATGTGATTTTCCCCTCACTTTCAATTCTTTTACTTCAATGAAAGGTTAGATTTTTGCTTTTTTTATATCAAAAGGATAAACAATGCAGATTTATTTTTTACAGCCATCTTTGATCATATTTACCAAGGGGGCAAATAATTCTGACCAGCACTGTGTATGTATATATATATATACACACACACAAACTTTTATGTTAGATTTGACAGCACAAAAAATGTAATATATACAAAGAATTGTTTTTACTCGGATATAATTCTTTACAGAAGAAAATGTGAATATGAAGGCTGTTTCCTTTTGGCTTTAATCAAGTGTATTTCCTTCTAGATGGAGCCAGCGGTGTCACCTCAGGCTGGGGGTGTTGCTGTGGTGTTTGGGGTTTTATTGGATTGTGTTTAGCTAGCGCTCTGTCACCTCCTTACTTAAAGAATCCAAACATGTTCTTTTTCCTCAAACGGTTCCCCGTGCGATAGTCCGACAGTCTGGAGCCGGCCCTGTTGTGGTTTGCTGTCTGAGACCGCACAGGAAGGCGGATCAATGGATTGTCCACTATATAGTCCAGTGCCAATGGACTGTTGGTCTAAAAACAGACCCCTATTCTGTTTCCGTGGAGACCTGCAGTCTTCGAAGTCCTGACATTTGACTTACTGTTTTTTCCCCTGTCGCTCCGATTGCCTGCACGCGGGCAAAACCTGTCAGAGAAGGAAAGGAACATATGTCTGCATGGGTTTGTGTTTAGATATGGGGGCGAATTGTTTCTTTTTGAGGAAACACTGAAATATTTACTACACTTGTCCTTAAAGGAATAGTTCACCCAAACAAAATACTGTGTCGCAACCATACGCTGCTCTATTTTCCTCAGTTTTATCCATGTCCTGTCGTTTCAGGGGAACGTGACCTTTACCTGCTCAGATCCTCAACTGGTCTCCGCCACCTTCCTGAGTTCCAGCAGCAGTTTTTTGTCACTTCCGGTGGACGCTTCCACGGAAAAACTGTCGGTGACCTTCCAGTTCCGAACGTGGAACCGGGAAGGGATGCTGCTGTCCGCCTGGCTGAGGCGAGAGTCGGAGAGACTGCTTTTGCTTCTCGTTCAAGGGCAGCTTAGGCTCACACACCACAGATCAGCACTTCAGAGCTCTGACATAGTCATCGGTGAGACGTCTACTTGTGTAAATCTGTGTCTTTCAGGAGCTCAATTTGTGGGCTTTGAACCTATAACCTTCCAGATGTCGTATTTATCCATTTAGTTCTATGTCTTCATTCAATCCCTCATTAAATACTTTAAAAGCATGCATCACACAACCAAATTCGGTAACACTTTATTTCGATGGTCCACTTTAGACATTTGGCTAACTATAACTTTGCAACTACATGTCAACTAAATTTTATTAGAGTAATAGTAGATTGTCTGCTTAACATCTACTAACACTTTATTTTGTTGCTCCTCCAACATTCTACTGGCTATTAGGAACTTCGCAACTATATGTCAACTTATTCTATTAACCCGAACCCTAAACCTAACCCTAACCTAACAGTCTACCTTTCGCACTGAACTAGCCACCAGGGTGGTTCCCTGAGAACTAAATGTTCCCCTAGTGCCATTTTCCTGGTTAGTTCCCCCAAAAGGCATATCTGGTGTTTGTAAAGTGCATGTGTCCGCCAGCTTTTTCAGCGGCGTTGATTCCGTAGTTTTTTTCCCCATTCATTTCTCCCATAGGGATTTCAAAAAAGTCTTTGTTGAAGCATTTTTAGCCATGAACCAAACCAACCAGCTACGAGGTGAATCATAACATTACAAACTTTGATTGGAAGTAAAAAAAAGTATTTGAAAATCTGACAAAAATACAAAGGTACAAGACTGTGTACTTAACGGCTTTAGAGATTGAAAGAACTACAATCCCATGAAGCATTGCGAACAGCATAATCAAATTAAATAATGGATACATATAAAACTACTTGGATAAATGTTCATTGCAAAATATGCATTTATATTCAAATATTTAAATATTTTGAGAGGACCCGATTACGTCATTTGCGGTGCTTCATGGGAGTGGGTGAAGCTATTGAGATCGTTTGTTGCGTTTCGCTTGTTTCAACTCTCTGATTGATTTAATTTTAGTTTTTCACCTCAAATTCCGCTGTTAAACATGATTATTTTGAAAAGTTGAAATAATGTGGGCTGACGTCTTCAAAAGTAAGGTTGTCGTGAAAGGTTTATAAGTAATCATTAAATTTATTAATTCTGGAGCCCTACTGTTGCACACTATTAGTTATGTGAAGTGGGATTTTGGACCAATGAGAATTCACTAGGTGAGGCTAACTATATAAACACAACACTACATGCAATTAAACTGCTTAATTTTCTGCGCAACATTTTTTGCCAGGCATATCTGTATGAGAAAAATAAGCTTAATTTATAATGTTATTATTATAATTGTTATTGCGATTAATAATTTTCTATTATTATTATTAACAATATAATATAATAATATAATAGTTCATGTTATTTAAACAACAACAATAATACTGATAATATTAATAAAAGTAATTATTTTTATAATTATTATTGTCTCAAATATTACTCCTCTCAGTGGTTGTTGTGTCGCTTCAAATCGCGAAACAAACGCGTCTTGATTCTGATTACAATTAGCTCATATTAAGAACAACAGATGTGAAAAGGGATGTCCCTCCAGGGATTATTATACAAGGTTGTGCGCTTGTCTTCGCATGTGCGTCTCCAAAATACAACAACATGAACAAAATCCAATCCCGCGTGCACACGTTCGCCCTAAAAGCATTTACTGTGAATTCAAACAGGATTTTTTTGTTGTAAAACACTCTTTGGCAGGCACACCTGTATGTCGACTGAATTTTGGATGCAGCTGCCTGGCAAGCTGCCATCACAGACGGCAAAGTGAATCTCTGCACGTCCCTCTCAAGGGGAATAGTGGATTCTCTGCTGGGCTGACATATGCAGATTAACTCGTTGAGCTCCAGCGCACAAACCCCAGATCTGTCAATCATTCGCCCTGATTAATGCACGGTGTTCGAGGCGTAACATCGCTCTGTGTCTTCCTCTGCCAGGTCAGGCTCTGAGTGACGGGCAGTGGCACACGGTGTCCATTAGCGTGGGAGGTTTCCAAGTTTCCCTCTCGGTGGACGACGAGCCACCGTCCACCATGCAGCTGAAGGAGATCGCACAGCCTGGGAAGAGCGTGCTAATTGGCGGTAGAGTGCTAGTGTAGTTTTTCAATTAAAAGCATTGAATAATCATAATGTAATGCAACTAATCAATATGCAAATGGGATGTGTGGGCTGTAATCACAATATCCACTTCTTTGGTACTCTATCAATCATGTTATATCATTATCAAGTGATTTACAAGAGTTTTACTTCTTTTTTAGCAGTGGTATCAGGCTGCGTTCTGAGCTAATAATTCTACAGAACTATTAAAAACCTTCACTTATTGTGACTGATACCACACTTATTATGACTGAAAGAGCTATATATAGCCAACAAATAGTCACTCAGGAGATAAATAAACACAATATATTGTCATTATACATTTGCATTTAACTCAAAAGAGAAGTTTTTCATTTATATAATTCTATTTAAATGTGTAATACTGCTACATTATTGATATCCATTATGTCTTTTTAACAGGTTGCCCATCAGTGTTAACCAATCAGGGTTGTCGGAATCCGACCCTGGCCTATCAAGGCTGCATGCGCTCTGTTATCATTAACAACCAGCCAATCAACTTTTACCTGGTGCAGCAAGGCCTGCTGGGAAACTACAGCAAGCTCCAGTTTGACATCTGTGGCATTCGTGACAGGTATAGATCCATTAGTCATTCCGTTTGATATGCTAACGACGAGTGGCTTTTTAAATAAATTATTGCGATTCACTCATTATGAGATGCTGTAATGAGTGACAAAACAACATAACATAGTGTTAAAATCTGTGCCAGGGATTTGCAAGCTAATTGGGATTCACCTTTTTGCCTGAAACTTCAGATGTGCGATAATGCCTCACACCCAAGAGGACTGATGGTTAATGTGATGTTTATGTGAATAACAAGCCAACCTCAAACAGCTGAAGTTTAACATTAGTGTAATCTGCGTGAGCACAAAAGCTGTGGGTTAAGTTTAAATCTGATGCATCAAACAAGGATTCAACCCCAACACATTTGTTAGGTGTTTTAAGAGTGCAATAAATTAGATGTAATTAGCAAGCTGGGAGACCTGAGATTACAGTTAAAAAGGAAAACTGCTTTAAAATGTATTATTTGAATATGTGTTTGGGCAATGAACAGCTGTTCTGTATGTATGTGTTCTTGTGAAAATGACACCATAGTACTCAACACTGTTGTTTACACTATGAATGATATAATGACAGAATTAATTGAAAAGAGGGAATGAGCAGATGTGACAATTTCTCCATTATCATTTATCCCTCAGCATCCTTGCCTGTTTTCCATGGTCTGTTTTCCATGGTCTACTTTATGGCACACATGCACACACAAGCGAGAGAGAAACAGGGATGAATAAAAATGAGGCAGAATGACAGAGAAAGAGAGAGAATGCTAGGCAGGTGAGGATAAGAGCGTTTGGGTGGGGGTGAGAGAAAGCTAAGATAAGAGCATTAGACAAAAAAGAAAGAAAGAAAGAAAGAAAGCAAATGAATGAACGAAAGACTAGTGTACTGAAGGATGGATGAATGAAAGAAATAAGAAAATAACAGATAAATTGATGAAGGAAGGATGAAGGAAAGACTGAAAGAAAGAACGAAGGAAAGACTAGTGTACTGAAGGATGCAGGGATGAAAGAAATAAAAAAACAATGGTTAAATTGATGAAGGAAGGAAGGATGGAGGTATGAAAACAAAAAAAAGATGAATACAAATTAAAGAAAGACTAGTGTACTGAAGGATGTAGGGATTGAAGAAAGAAAGGATGAAAGAAATAAGAAAATAACAGATACATTAATGAAGGAAGGAAAGAAAGAATGAAAGAACAAAAGAAAGACTAGTGTACTGAAGGATGAAAATAAGAAACAGATAAATTGAAGGAAGGAAGAAAGAAAGAATTAAAGAGAATGAAAGAAAGAATAATGTACTGAAGGATAGAGGAATGAAAGAAAGGAAGGATGAAAGAAATAAGAAAATAACAGATAAATTGATGAAAGAAAGAAAGAAAGAAAGAAAGAAAGAAAGAAAGAAAGAAAGAAAGAAAGAAAGAAAGAAAGAGAAAGAAAGAAAGAATAGTGTATTGAAGGATGGAGGGATAAAAGAAAGGAAGGATGACAGAAATAAGAAAATAATGCATAAATTGATGAAGGAAGGATGAAGGTATGAAAAAGAAAGAAAAAGAGACTAATGTACTGAAGGATGGAGGAAATAGAGGGCGACAGGGTTAAAAAAAGAGGATGGAAGGATGAATGAAAGACAGATGGATGGATGGAAGAGAGAATGAAAGACTAAGAAAATGAGTTTAGTTAGATTAGGGCAAGAGCATTAGATAAAAGGAAAGTCAAAAAAAGAAAGCTATCTAGCTAGTCAGGTTAGGGAAAGAGCATTAGACAAAGAGAAAGATAGTCAGGGGAGAAAAGAGAGAGAGCGCCAGGTTTAGGAAAGAGCATTACTGAAAGGGAATGCTAGCCAGGGAAAAGGAGGGAGGATGAGATCGTAAATTCTCTCCCGTCAATCTCGTCTCTGCAGGTCTTTCTGGCAACGTATGCCACATTCTTCACCGAGCAAATGCTCAGACCTGGCACCTGGGCAAATGACTGTTGGCAGGGCCGGCATGGGGATGAATTGTGATTTCAGCTCTGCCAACATGCTGTGAACGTTCCAGGGGAAAAAGGCAGTTCCAGGCGTGCATCCACGACCCACTCAGTCTGATGTGCCCTTGTCAAACACAATTTGAAATACTCTTTTGACCAACCATCACCTCAGAACAAAAGCAGGCCAAAATTATGTTGTGACAAGTTTAATTGTTCACAAGAAACCACTTTGGCCTTCATGGTAGCAGATGTTGAACTAAAACGTTATGTGAAACGTTTAGTTTAAA
Organism: Leuciscus idus; assembly: GCA_021554675.1. NCBI lineage: Eukaryota > Metazoa > Chordata > Actinopteri > Cypriniformes > Leuciscidae > Leuciscus > Leuciscus idus. The sequence continues at coordinate 27,301,814 of CM038625.1, read as the reverse complement.
GGTTGCTTCCTTTTGAGAAGTTGTCCTCAATCTTAGCTGCTTCGGGACCTCAATTTAAGACTAAATTCTGTCTATCTGACAGAGAAGTTAATGTGGACTGTTCAGAATTTAGACAGGTCTAGCTAGATAATCCTAATTGTTCTATCTACTGAAAATTTTTTGACACTTCATTTCAGAGTGCAATACCCAAGAATGATTCTGATGGGTTGGCGAGCAGCATCCAAAGTAGGTGCGCGTCAGAATGATGGTTAGTTCTGAAGCATTGGTGAGAAGCAACCAAAGTAGGGGCACATCAGAATGATGGTTAATTTAGTTGAGTTGGTTAGCAGCAACCATAGTAGGAGCACGAATGATGGTTAGATCTGATGGGCTGATGAGCAGCAATGTGAATAGGAGCAAGTCAGAATTATGGTTCGTTCTGATAAGATAGGCAAGCGGCATCAAGAGTAGGGGCATGTCGTAGTGATGGATATTGCCAAAGGGTTGGAGAGCATCAAAAGTAGGGGTACATTTAAGGTGTTAGTTAAACCTGATGGGTAGTTAAGCAGCACCCAGAATAGGTGCAAAATTTTAATTTCTGGTAGGTTGGTCAAGAAACCGATTTCAGATTAGAGGCATTAACAGCAGGGTTAAGCTTTTAAAGGGATGGTTCGAAGTAAAATCAACCTAGGGTCCTTTGCACCATGACCTCGAGCCAAGCTTTTCCCAAATCACTGAAGTGACCTCGACGACCGGGTTAGCGGTAGCATTAGCCATCAGGCAAGTGCGTTATTAGTGGGGTAACTTACGAGATACATCCTAGGTTCCATTAGCGCCTGCACTAAGCCATTCGGCTGAAATCTCTAAATAAGCTCTAACTTTAATAATGTTCGACCAAGGGAAAAAAGGCTTCTGGGGGGTGTTTGGCTCGAGGTCATGGTGCAAAGGACCCTAGGTTGATTTTACTCCGAACCATCCCTTTAAGGTTAACTCAAAAAGGTCCTGACAGGCAGAAAATAAGTAATTCTGATTGAACATAAGTAATTTGAGTGACTTCACTCACTACGCTCAATAAACTGCGTTAGAAAACTCTTATGGGTAGACGAGTACCATCCCGAAGAGGGGCATGTTGTAATGATGGTTATTTCTTATGGGTTGGAGAGCGTCCAGAGTAGGGGCATGGCAGGGTGGTAGTTCATTTTGATTAGTATGTGCGAGCAGCATCCAGAATAGGTACATGTCAGAGTGATTGTGATTTCTGATCGATTAGTCAACTGCATCCAGTGTAGGGGGGCATGTCATCGGAGCCATTCCAGCAGGACAAGCTTTCAAGGTTAACTCAAAAAGGTGTAATACGGCAGAAGATAGTTCTGTTTAAATGAAAGTCATTGGAAAAAAAAATCTCAATACACTGAATAAACTGCTTTAGTATTGTAACAGCTCATCACTTTGTAAATTGACTGCCTGACAGCATTTTCAAAACATTTGCATATTTGTTGTCATTTTGGTGAAAGTTATATTTACTATGGAAAAATGGTTCTATAAGAGAAGTCATGGGAATATTGTAACAGGTAGGATCTATGGCAATATTGCGACAGGTAGGGTTCCTGTAGCCCAAGACTGGTTGCCCACTAAATCTAAGCAGGGTTGAGCCTGGTCTGTAGCAGGAGACTTCCTGTGAAAACTAGTTTGCTGCTGGAAGAGGTGTTAAGGTGATGATGCATGGGGCAACTTTTTTGAGCAATGTTGCCGGGCTTTGTTGCCTGGAAACTTTCCCATTGAGAATGGGCAACAAATTTCGGTCGTGGGCCCTGTCTCTCACCTGGTTGCCCATTGACGGCAACATTGCCCAGCAACATTGCTCAAATATAGTGATGGGGACACTTTACTGTAACAAGTACCATCCTTCAGATGAGATGTTAAACCAAAGTCATTAAAAATCCCAGAAAAAAGGAGTGGGGGTGTAACCCCGGAATCCGGGCCAAATTTGCCCCTGGCCTCTGTCCATCATCATGGCCTCCTAATCATCCCCATATACACTGATTGGCTTCATCACTCTGTCTCCTCTTCACCAATAAGCTGGTGTGTGGTGGGCATTCTGGCGCACTATGGCTGCCGTTGCATCATCCAGGGTGGATGATGCACATTGGCGGTGGTTGAGTAGATTCCCCCCTTCCATGTAAAGACCTTTGAGTGTTGAGAAATGCATTATATAAAGGTAACGAATCATTATTATTAATATTCCCACAGATTTCTACAGTGTCCGCAAATGGTAACTGACTGTTGTAAAGGTGCGGTCACATTAGCAAAATGTTGCCAAAATTTCACTGACAAAAAGGGTCCATTGTTTATAGTGTCGAGCTTTATGAAGCAAGCTCAAAAAGAAGTCACTTTCATACCAAGCAGCTTTCTGTTGGTCATCACTGCAAATTTGTGTGAACAACTTGGACATGAGCGAAATGTGCGTGGGGAAATCTATCACCAAATTGCTAAATTGCTTCATCTGCTAAATTCCAGATTGCTTGGATTCCTACTTAAATGACTGGATTTCTCCCACGAAAATTTGGGTATCAGCACCCAAAGTAAAATTGTCATAGTCTGGTTGCCCTTGATTGGTTGGTAAGCAGCAGCCAAAGTAGGGGAACATCCTCTTGCAGCGATCCTGAACGCTGTTGAATTATGACTGTCTAGCCAAGCCAAGGACAAACACATAAAGAATAATTTGAGGGACAAATGAAACATTGAGATGCAACATCATTTAGAGCCACATGAAGCTTTTTGAGTACCAAGGCTGTAGAAGATGTGCCTGTTTTCGCTTCAGTAAAGCTTATCAGCCAGAGTAAATGAAGATAAATGAGGGCAGTTGTGGGTTCTGGCTGTCCTCTAGAAAAAGTTAGAAAGTCTTGAAAAGGTATGCTTCTCTCTGATGGCCTTTGATCACCACCCTAAATTATTTGTTTAGACCTATCCTAGCTGTACTTCAGACACTTCTCCCTGTCTCTTGCTGTATTCCTTTCTCGTTCTGTATCAAGCCATCTTCTGTTTTTGTCATAATTTGCGTTGTCTCTTTATCACTCTGTCTAACCGATAGCTAGGCCTGAAGTCCTTGTCCTTGTCAGCTGACTTCAGTTTGAAACGTTACGGTAGATCAATAGAGATTTGGACAGCGGCCACTGGGCTAAGACATCTCAGCTTCTGCCAACAACTACCCTCCCTGAATAGCACCAGTGAGAAGGAACTGGTTTGTGGGTAAAAATATATAGCTATCCTTGGTGGTGATGCTACCCACATTGCCCTGTTCTTCATGAAGTGCAGAGCAGAAATAACCGAATAAAATGAGAATGGGAGAGTGAGGGTAATCTTTAATCACACTCGCTATGGTTGAATGAAGATTCGCACCACAGCACTTTAGATATCCTTTGGTTGCTGTCCATGGCCCCTTAGATTTAGCTCCTTTTAACCTTTCTGTACCAAGTACTTTTTTTTTTAAAGACTGGCCTTTGTACTCTTGTGCTTAACGTTGCAGAAAGGCACAATTAAGATGTATTCAAATGTATTTCAGGGTTTAACAGTCAGGTTTCATCCTGCATTGTTCGTCAGTTAGCGCTGATATCAGCCGGCACCGATGTATTGTAGATCGACCTCTGCTGAGTTTAAGAGACGTTCGCAATCTTGCAGCCAGTGCGGAGAGACGGTTGTCATTCCTTTACTCCCTCCCTCATCACACTTAATGTGCACGATTCATTGGTTTATTTTTAAATGTTGTAATGTCTTTGTAGTGTTATGCCTCTGTCGTCTCTGAAACAAGATGTTTCGTTGTTTTGGCCTACTGTTGTAGGTAATACAGCGTTCCTGTCAATTAGTTAATTTAATTTAATGGAGGTTAACTTAATTTAATTAAGTTACAGCAAAAACATAAAATAATGATAGACTTCCCTTGAGGGTCACATTCAGATTCCACTTACCAGTCTGGTATGGAACGCCCACTTTTTAAAAAGGCAATAGATAAAATTAAATATAAACTCTTCCAACATATTTTGGAGTTCAACTTCAGTCTGGTTTCATCCTTCATTGTTCATCCGTTAGTGCTGAGATCAGCTCACGCTGGTTTAGAATCGACCTCTGCTGAGTTTCAGACACGGCCGCAATCCTGCGGCCTACGAAGCGAGACGGTTGTCATTTCTCTCCTCCCTTTCCTCATCACACGCTACATGGATATGAGTTATTTCAACCACAATGGAGGCTGACAGCTGTGTTTTCTTCTTCTTATCCTCATTATCCTGATCTTTTGTTCTCTCTCTGTACTCTAAATTAATCAAAGTAGCAATCAAGCATCGTAAGATTCTTTAAAGTTCTTTTTCCTCACCTCTGCAGGTATTAATATTTTATACTGCATTTGATTAGAGTATTCAATTATTCAATTTTCTTTTAGTGACAGAAACTGTTAGAACAATAACACACCTTTCAGATTCAATAGTCTTTATTGTTTCTCTGGCAAAGCGGTGCTTCAGAAGAGATCGTAATTTTAGAGCTAAATACATACCCTGATGGATTTGTTGAATTATATTTTAACAAGGGAGTTCAGTCGTGTTACAGTTTTAATTAGCATTTTTACATCCAGGTATTTAGCATATGATTTGCATTAAATCGTTTGTGTGTTATTGTCTTTCGGAAATTCAATTTCAGCAAAGTTTCCTTTCTGAAGTTATTAGTTTGTCATTAGTGCTCCATTAAGTGAGTTTTATGAATAATGCATCATATGCAGGTAGATTTTATTTTATTTTAACTGCTGACGAGAACGGGATCAAACAATAATTACCCTTTATCTCATATGCAAAAACACAGGATGTCGCATGCACGATAAAAACTTGTTGATCATTTCAAGAGTTGCTTAAAGTCGATATATTGTTTGACAATAAGACTCATCCCAACAGAGACAGCAAGAGCGAGTTTGGTTCTTGGCTTCAGATTTAACTTCATCACATTCACAATCTTTCATCACTTGTCCACCAGCCTCATCCTTGAGTGCGCGTTCAGTCTGTCGCAAAATTGATGCATCCTTCGTGAGCTTTCAGCCTCGCTCATCTATTTCCTAATAGTCACTTGTGGTTATTGATTGATGCCACGTCCTTAAATCCCTCCAAGCACAAAATGCATTACTGCTTGGTATTGTACCGTATGTCGCAGTGTGTCGTTTGGGTGATTTGTATAATTCGATTATGTATTTTTTTCACCGTGCCTTACAGTGAGTACTGTTAAAGTTTGATCAGAAATCTTATTTGTCTTGCAGATGTCTTCCTAACTATTGCGAGCATGACGGAGATTGTTCTCAGTCCTGGAACGCGTTCTTCTGTGACTGCTCGGGAACCGGATACACGGGAGCCACCTGTCATAACTGTGAGTCGACAAGAACGATAACGATCACGACAAACAAAAACAGCAAGTTCATTGAACTCTTTGTTTGTTTTTGAGAAAGTAGCTACAAACTCTTTCAACTCTCTCAGGTTTTGGGATTGATTGAAGTTTGATTGAAGTTTTTCTTTTGAAGTTCTCTGTTTTTTGTTTTTTTCTCTGTTATTTCAATTTAGTAATACTGCTGACAAACGCAAAGCAAAACAAACATGTATCTCTACAATGCTGAATGAACAATTTTCCTTCATTGATGAAGCTCAGTATGAACTGACTTGATGTTTTTGTGGATGTTTTCTGGTCAGCCATCTTTGAACCCTCCTGCGAGGCCCACCGGCTCACAGGAAGTGCCTCTGGCTTTTTCTCAATCGATCCTGATGGGAGCGGATCACTTAAATCCACAGTCGTCTACTGCAACATAACCGGTGAGACCTCGGTGGGATAAAAACATGTGTTAACATGAATACTGCAAGTGTGGGATAAAAATAGAGATGCATACATAGTGTATTTGCAATGTTTTATTTTCACAATTTGTATATGTTAGAAAAAAACAGCATTTACAGCTAAGTTTTGGCTTGGCATTCTATTTCTAAGACCATTTTGTATTTTCTAGAACTTGTTTTGTTTGTTTTAAACTCACTGAATATTTAGTAACACTTTACAATAAGGTTCAATTCGCTAACATTAATGTATTAATTAGTTAATGTACTGCACTTTAGGTATTATGAACAAACAATGACCACTAATTGTACAGCATTGTTAATCTACAGTAAGTGCAATTATTTACTGTTAAATTAATGTTTGTTTACAATCAATTAATGTTATTTCATACAATTTGAAATCGTTAATGTACACTGCTGATTGGGGTCGGTTCAATTTATAAATGTTTTTGAAAGAAGTCTCTTCTGCTCCCCAAGACTGAGTTTATTTGATAAAAAATAAAAAATATTGTGAAATATTATTACAATTTAAAATAACTATTTTCTTTTTTAAATGTAATTTATTCCTGTGATGTAAAGCTGAATTTTCAGCATTATTACTCCAGTCTTCATTTACATTTACATTTACATTTATTCATTTAGCTGACGCTTTTATCCAAAGCGACTTACAATTGCTATATATGTTCATATATCTTCAGTGTCACATGATCCTTCAGAAATAATTCTAATATGCTGATTTTGGAGAAACATTTATTATTATTATCAATGTTGAAAACAGTTGTGCTGCTTGATATTTTTGTGTAAAATGTGATATTTGTAATATCTGTGTAACATTTGTAATATTTACATAATGTGACATTCTGAAACATAGTACATGTCTAAATAAACATATTAATTTCTTATTTTTTAATCTGACTAACCCCACACTTGAAGATATATATAAATATAACACTATAATATAACTTGAAATGTAAAAAATATATTAGCTTATGTAGAAATTAACATTTAAAGAATTTCTTAAGTTGATCTTTAACTTAATTTAATAAGTTAACTTAAAATGATTGTTGATTGCATTAACTAATGTAACATAGAACCTTATTGTAAAGTTGTACCAAATGAAACTGCAATTGACCAATACTGAACAAAGTTAACATCAATGTAGGCTACAGAAATAATAACAAATAACTCTCAAGGGTGAATTTAATCTTCAGCCGCCATGTCCCAGTCAAAAAGCTTCCTTAAAAGTGTTTGCCGGCGGAATTTTTTCGGATTATTGTGGGGTTGTGTTAGGAGTTTCTGAAGGTACAGAGCTGTCGAATTGTTGAAGGCAGTTTTTGGCCAGGGGAAATCTGTTTGAATCCACACGAAGGCGGAGTCATTAATCAGAGCGTGAACTTGTCCAATCGCTGATGGATGCTGCATTGTTTGCCAGGGCTGTCTGTGTCCCAGGGTGCCGAACCACGGGTCTGTCCGGGGGAAACCGTGTATCGGTCCGTTTTGCTGGACCGTTATACAAGCTGCTTGTTCTGTGAAATATTACTCATCTCCTGCAGAATTGTGATAAAGCATTGCTCTCTTCCACACATGCGCTGGCTCGGGATCCACTAGAATAAAGTGCCATTGACTTTGGCCAACCTCAATTAGAAATGCCGCATGAAATGTAAATTACTGTACGCTTGGCACATGCAGACTTAAGTGCCTGCTGGCTGGGTAAACACAACCCCCCCACCCCCCCGCTGAGGTGTTTGCTGGATAAATGGAAGCTGACGTCAGGGGTGTAGCGAAGATTGGCCTTAACTCTAGGCTGGAAGAGACTTGCTACGCGGCTTTATTTTTAAAGCTAATTGAAGCCGTGCTCTTTCTCGTTACGGTTTGTGTACGTTATTATCTAGATTACAGATCGCTCTTGTGACTGAATGAATCGAGGAGGTGCCAGTAAAGGATTTGACAGTGCAGATCAAATGGACTATGTTGGGAATTGAATGGTGCTACTTACTACATAATGCAGTATATGATGACTAAAAATAGTATTTTCAGTTAGTGATGACTTGAATTGATAAATAATGAATTGCTGATTTAAACCACTTTTCATGTCTAAAAGTCTTGTGCGGATCTATCTGTGTTTTCCAGATGATAAGGTATGGACGGTGGTGAATCACAACAGCACTGATATAGTGAGAGTTCAAGGGTCGTCCCTTCAAAAGCCCCACGTGATGAAGTTCAACTACAGCGCGTCTCTGGAACAGCTGCGGACTCTTGTGGGCAGGTCTGAACAGTGCCAACAGGAAGTTGTTTATCTCTGCAGGAAGTCCCGCCTCTTCAACACATGGGGTGGGTATTGGACAGCTTCTGCAGTTTGTGTGCTTCAACTTAAGTTTTTCCATCTAATATTTTTATATTATATGGTGCTGGGCAACAATTAATCGTGATTAATCGTGATTAATCGCATCCAAAATTAAAGGAGCTGTATGTAAGAAATGTATTTCAATTAATCATAAAATGGCCCTGATATGTCACTAGACATTAAGAAATCATGTTAATTTCAAATACTTATATCACTGACAACAGTAGTCCGGCCAGGATATTGTCATTTAAAAAGTGAAGTTGCAGCCCTCAACTGATGTTGATGTTGTCATCTTGTGTTTTGGCCTGAAGCGCCACCCTCCACCTATCTACCAATCACGAAGTCAGTAGTGTTTCGGCATCGGGGTTGCCAGCTCTGCTCTAGTTACCACAGCTACGTAGCAGCCTACGTTCCTGCTGGATCCTGCAGCCTATCTGGCAACCTTGAGTCAGGGGGAAGGGGGAGGGGATACACCACTCTACAGTAATTTGAAAGTGATTGCAGTACCAGTTTTGGCCACAATCTTACATACGGCTCCTTTAAAGTTTGTGTTTGTATAATATATGTTTGTGTACTGTATAATTATTTTGTATATATAAATACACAAACACATGCATGTATGTATTTAAGAAAAATTTGTTATTTATATATAATATAAATATAAATATATATATATATATATATATATATATATATGTAGTATATACATGCAAATATTTCTTAAATATATACATGCATATGTGTGTATTTATATATACAAAATAATTATACTCAGTACACACGCATATATTATGTAAACACAAACTTTTATTTTGGATGCGATTAATCGTTCCCAAGCACTAATATTATAGCATTTCAGCTTTGTTTCAGTTAACAAACATGTTTTAAATAGTTTTTATTTTAGTTAACGAGAATAACCCTGATAATATATAACTGATCATCACTTAAAGGTAGGGTAGGCAATTTTCGGAGCTGCTAGCAATGACAAGTTAGCTTTGAAAACATAAGATCCCACCCTCCCTACATGAACGGACACAGCAGAGTTTGCAAAGTGTCAGAAGATGAGAGACGGTGTTAAACTACCTCATGTCTCAAAGCACATAACATTACTATAATAATGAACATAATCAACTTAAAAAGCACTGACCTATACCACCTGACTGTTGCCGATTCATTTCGGCGTTGATAGTGTTGCCATTGAAATGCATAAATTCAATTTATGAACCGCTCCAAGTATAACGTCACGGGTTTCCATCTCTTCCAAATTACAGTAGTTAAAGGAGCTGTATGTAAGAAATGTATTTCAATTAATCATAAAATGGCCCTGATATGTCACTAGACATTAAGAAATCATGTTCATTTCAAATACTTATATCACTGACAACAGTAGTCCGGCCAGGATATTGTCATTTAAAAAGTGGAGTTGCAGCCCTCAACTGATGTTGATGTTGTCATCTTGTGTTTTGGCCTGAAGCTCCACCCTCCACCTATCTACCAATCACGAAGTCAGTAGTGTTTCGGCATCGGGGTTGCCAGCTCTGCTCTAGTTACCACAGCTACGTAACAGCCTACGTTCCTGCTGGATCCTGCAGCCTATCTGGCAACCTTGAGTCAGGGGGAAGGGGGAGGGGATACACCACTCTACGGTAATTTGAAAGTGATTGCAGTACCAGTTTTGGCCACAATCTTACATACGGCTCCTTTAAGGCGTGAACGCAGCATAGGCTGGTTGTTTTGGTTCAGGAGAAACTGTAAAAGGTGGCTGCTGTTTCGTTTGCGGTGCTCGGTGACTGTCGTCTGTCTAATTCTGCATAGCATGAAACGTGGTGATGACGACGTGTGATGTCTGCACGAGCAGGTGCGTGGAGGTATGGAAATACATACGTTGACAGGCAAGGTAGAACATCGTATGATTCGGCGTACATTTTATGGACCTAAGCCTTCCACAGACGATATGTACATATAAATAAATTTAGATACACAAGTGATTGCTATCAGGATGTGAAGAGAAGCAGCATAACAACTTCTGGAACAAATTGCCTATTCTGCCTTTAATGTCAAGCAGTCACTCATCAGTGTTCACTATCCAATCAGTTCATCTTTTCCAAGTCCTTTTTTCTTTGATTAAACGTCTCAGCTCATTGGATGATTTACCCGAAGTGGAGTTTGTTCAGATCTATAATCTGACTTGACCCCAATCTAATTTTCAATATTAATTGATGGGAAATGGCGACATTTATAAACTAGCCGGTCCTTGAAATTGTTCATCAGTTTTTGCCCGGCACAGGGATATTTGCATAATGAGATCTGAAGTTGGGTCCCCGTTCTTGTGCTCTGGTGGCTGTAGAGCAAAGTCACAAGGATTGGCCTGATTTTCCCTGGGGGATATTGGGTATAAAGACTAAATGTGTGGAATAATTGTCGCTGGATCTGGTGGGAATATCTCCATTGACTAGTCTTTTTTCAGATCTGTTAACTTCAGAGGAAAACTGTCAATTCTGCCCACAGTTTTACTGTGGTAGAACGAAAACCTCTAGCTCTTACCTGCGTGTAATTGTCAGATAACGTTTTTTGATTATTATTATCATTTTTGACATTTGTCGAATTAGTGTGTAAACCCCTTTTTAAATTGAAATGTTTGTTTGTTTAGTAAGTTATTTATTAGGTAACACTTTACAATAAGGTTCAATTACAGTTAACATTAGTTAATAGATTAACTAACATTAACGAGCAATGAGCAATACATTTATTACAAAATGTATTAATATCTGTTAACCGTTCATTGTTAGTTCATGTTAGCTGAGGTTCATTAACTAATGAAACCTTATTGTAAAGTTAACATTTATTTTTAAAATGAAGCATAAAAATGATATATGGATTATTATTATAATTATTATTGCCATTTGTCAAATTAATGTATGAACCCTTTTTTTATTAAAATATGTATTTATTTATTTAATGTTTAAATTGATATAATAGCATAATCATAAACATTATATATGCAATATAATAATAATAATAATAATAAATGTTGTTATTATTATTATTATTATTATTGCCATTTGTCAATTTCATGTATAGTATAAACCCCTTTTTAAAATAAAATAGTTATTTTATATAATTATTATTTTATATTCTAAAGTTTTATATATATATATATATATATGTTTACATTTATATAATACCATAAGCATAAACATTATACAGAATATATGCCATATAATAATAATAATTAGTAGTAGTAGTGTTATGTTTATTGGCATTTGTCAAATTCATGTATAAACCTCTTTTTAAAATAAAATTGTGATTTATATTTTTTATTTTTGAAGTGACTATATTTGACAAATGCAAAAAAACAATTGGTTGATTATTGGCTGGTTAACAGTATAATAGAACACTATTACATATACATTTGGCAGATTAGAACAAAAAACAAAAACAATAGCAATTGTGACTATATTTGACAGAAGCAACTTTGTGACTTTATATTAAAACTACTAATACTATTATATATTTATAATAGTATATACTATTATAATAGTATAAGTAGAAAGTCACAATAAAGTAGCATTTGTCAAATATAGTCACAATTGCTATTGTTTTTGTTTTTGTTTTTTGTTCTAATCTGCTAAATGTATATATAATAGTGTTTTATTATACTGTTTACCAGCCACAACAGAAAACTACATATTGACTGCCGGTATTGAATTTCTATATTGGCACATCCCCAAGGCGTTTTTAGTTATCAAGCGGTGGTAGATGTCAGAGTGATTGTCAAAATGAAGAAATATGTTGTGTTGTTTGCTCCAGATGGGACGCCCTTGTCCTGGTGGCTGGACCGGGCGGGAGAGAGAAGGACGTACTGGGGTGGATTTCTCCCCGGGGTGCAGCAATGCGCCTGCAGCCTGGATGAGAACTGCATCGATATGAACCACTTCTGCAACTGTGATGCTGACCGCAGCTCATGGTACAAGCCTCGCGTTCAATCCGTTTGCCTACATTGTTTGTCCGTTTCTACACTAGTGGCCTTTCGTATTTGAATTCCAGTTGTTTTGTTTGTGATCTGTTGAATATATTCTCACCACATGTACAATATCAATACCCGTGGATGCTGAGGGCAGCCATGTGAACACAGCTATTGTTTGCTTGTGAACAGGGAGAATGACACTGGAGTTTTGTCCTACAAAGAGCACTTACCAGTGACCGAGATCTTGGTTGGAGACACGAACCGAAGCGGGTCAGAAGCGATATACAGAGTCGGATCTCTCCACTGCTACGGGGACAGTACGTAAGGCCTTAACCATACAGCAAATATCATGTTTTATCACACTATACAAGTTTTCTTTAGCTAAATATCTGATGTGCATGCTATTTGATTTGAGACAAATATTATTACACTGCCGTTCAAAAGCTTTTGATCTGTACGATTTTTAATGTTTTTAAAAGTCTCTTCTGCTCACCAATGCTGCATTTATTTGATAAAAAAATTAAGTAATATTGTGAGATATTATTACAATTTAAAACAGCTGTGTTGTGTGTTCTATGTGAATATATAGTAAAATGTAATTTATTCCTGTGATCAAAGCTGAATTTTCAGCATCATTACTCCAGTCTTCAGTGTCACATGATCCTTCAGAAATCATTCTAATATGATGATTTGATGCTCAAGAAACATTTATTAATATTATTATCAATGTTGAAAACAGTTATTTACATGTTTATTTCAGGATTCTTTGGTGAATAGAAAGCTCAAAAGAACAGCATTTATCTGAAATCTAAAGCTTTCGTAACATTAAACACTACCGTTCAAAAGTTTGGGGTCAGTAAGAATTTATATTTGATTTTTTTGAGGAAAATAAGAATGGAATTGAACAAAAGTTACTAGTGATGTAGTACTCGAGTCCAAGACCGGTCTCGAGACCGATTTCTGCTTTCTCGGACTCGTCTCGGACTTGTTCCTTCAAAGACTCGGTCTTGACTCGGACTCGGCATTGGCGGTCTCGTCCCCCCACTTTTGTTGTGTAAAAAGCCTTTTTGAAGTGAATTTCGTTTTTGTATAAATTGTATCTTAATTTTAATCCATTTTTCATCAACCAATTGCCTGGATTTAATGAATAAGAAGCAAATATAACAGACAATATAATCATGGAGGCGCCCGCGCGGTCACTTGCATTGCGCATCTCATCCTAACTTAACAAAACACTAGTTTATTAATAAAAATCATGTACAAAAATCACCGGATTTACAAATGTAGGCTACATCTTGCTTGTTGCACGCACACATATTATGTCGAAATAACGAGATATTATGTTGAAATAACATTATTATTAATAATAATAGCCTACATATTTAAATAATAATTCATAATTCATAATAATTTAATAATCATAATTGAATATTAAATATTTAGTGGCCAAGTTTTGCGCCACTAAATGATCAATGATCTAGCACCCCCTCAGCACATGCGTTAAAAATTCTCTGGCGCCGCCCCTGCAGAGAAGCTACGTAGGCAGTGTAATTTTTTTTTTTTGTTCCTCTACCTCCAACCCCCCTCTGCGCTCCGGGACCTTCCACTTTACAAATTAAGCACTGAATGCATGTGGTAGGGATTTTTTTAATGATAGTAAAAGCATAGTCCATATTAAGACGTTAAGACTGCTCCTCTAAACAATTCCCAATCTAGCTTAGTCTGTAGGCCTAACTGTTGATTATAAACTGGGGTGATATTAAATCATGAATATGAAAACTGACATGTTTTTATGGTCTTGGTCTCGACTCCTAAAGACTCGGTCTCGACTCGGACTTGCTTCCTCAAAGACTCGGTCTTGACTCGGACTCGACTGAATTTGAAAACCAACGGACTCAGTCTCGACTCGGACTTAACCCTTCAAAGACTCGGTCTTGACTCGGACTCGGCATAGGCGGTCTCGTCCCCATCACTAAAAGTTACAGTAAAGACATTTATAATGTTACAAAAGATTCTATTTCAAATAAATGCTGTTCTTTTTAACTTTCTATTCACCAAAGAATCCTGAAATAAAAATGTAAATAACTGTTTTCAACATTGATAATAATGAGAAATATTTCTTAAGCGTCAAATCATCATATCAGAATGATTTCTGAAGGATCATGTGACATTGAAGATTGGAGTAATGATGCTGAAAATTCAGCTTTGATCACAAGAATAAATTACATTTTAAAAAATATTTAAATAGAAAACAGTTATTTTAAATTGTAATAATATTTCACAATATTACTGTTTTTTTTTATTTATTTTTTTATCAAATAAATGCAGCCTTGGTGAGCAGAAGAGACTTCTTTTAAAAACCGGTCACAAATTTTGGAACGGCAGTGTATATTTATAATTTCACTCCTAGTATTTGTATAAAAACAATATAATCAGTCTCCTCTGACCTCAGGGTTTCTGTGGAACGCCGCCTCCTTCTACCAGGAGTCGTCCTACCTGCACTTCCCCACGCTTCAGGCCGAGCTCAGCGTCGACATCTCGCTCTATTTCAAAACCACGGCTCCCTCCGGAGTCTTCCTGGAAAATCTGGGCACAAAAGACTTCATTAGAGTGGAGCTCAGCGGTGAGTCCCTTTATATTGATAGCTGGAGCGATCAAATTAACTTTTCAAATAAAGATAAGAAAGATCCGAAACATGCTCAAAAGATCAATAATATTAAGAACATGCTAAGCAATAGGAGATGAAATATGACCTGAACATGTTCCCCTGACAGGTTTTGTGAGTTTCACCCGTCTCACTAATGCTTTAGCAACACAAATATGGAGATAAAATGGCAAAACACGCTCATATTCATGCCATGTCATTAGTATGTGCAGCAAAGAGGAGAGGACGTAGCCAATTTCAGTGGAAAGAGCAGTTTTACTGAACTGTGGCGCTGTGTTCTGCAGCCACTGAAACCATCAGCTGTGTAATTACTGTACACAGTTCACTGAGGCTGTTCATCTTCGTCATATTGCCTGCCGCCGCCTTTTTTAGATATTTTCCCATAAGTATTAGTGCTATTTTTTTTCCCACCAAGACTTTTCAGAATACATTGCCTGCATTTAAAAGAGGTAATTACAATAATGTTAACGTGAAAATTGAAGACCACAAAACCAGTCACATGGGTCAATCTTTTTGAAATTGAGATTTATACATCATCTGAAAGCTGAATAAATAAGCTTACCATTGATGTATGGTTTGTTATGATAGGATAATATTTATCCGAGATAACACTATTTGAAAATCTGGAATCTGAGGGAGCGAACAATTCGAAAAATTGAGAAAATCGTCTTTAAAGTTGTCCATTATATTCGCGATTGTGCTGCATTCACTCACAAAAATAAATGTTTTATATATTTACGGTAGGACATTTACAAAAGATCTTCATCAGAACATGATCTTTACTTAATA
This sequence comes from Leuciscus idus, assembly GCA_021554675.1. Taxonomy (NCBI): domain Eukaryota; kingdom Metazoa; phylum Chordata; class Actinopteri; order Cypriniformes; family Leuciscidae; genus Leuciscus; species Leuciscus idus. Next base: position 27,286,221 of record CM038625.1, on the reverse strand, counting down.
TCCTAATGATTTTTGGCATAAAAGAAAAATCGATCATTTTGACACAAAACATGTATTGTTGGCTATTGCCACAAACGTGCGACTTGACTTCTTTTGTGATCCAGGGTCACATATTGAATAAATATTGAATAATTTATTTTGAATTAACAAAATAATTACATGATTATATTTGTAAGTAATGTATTTAAAATATATAAAATATATATATAAAATGTCATTATTTTTAAATGATAAAAAAAAAAAGTCAATATAAAAAAAATATAAAGGACTAGAAATTATAAATATTACATATAATATAAAAATATTTATATATATTTTTAAATACATTACTATATATATATATATATATATATATATATATGAAGAGTTCAGATGCAAAAGCCTCTAAGTGCCATCTGAAATTTTCTTCTAGAATGATCATTTTTATCAAGATCGTATATTTAAGTTCTGTAATTTCACTTAATTGGCAATGAAATTGGCAATGACCTATTAATTGTCATTTAAGTGAAATTACTAAACTTAAATATACGAGCTTGATAAAAATGATCATTCTAGAAGAAAATTTCAGATGGCACTTAGAGGCTTTTGCATCTGAACTCTTCATATACATATATATAATAACATAATAACATATAACATTTTAATATAATTCCTTTTATCACCTCAGAAATATAGCATGTCTTCTAGGGTCTCTAAATCCTCAATTGACAAACTTCAAGATCTACAAAATTCGGCTGCTAGAGTTTTGTCTGGGGTCAGGGCTAGGGATCATTTTACCCCTGTCTTGGAGTCTTTGCACTGGCTACCTGTCAGGTACAGTATTGATTTTAAAATCCTTATGTTGGCATATAAGGCTTTGCATAATCTGGCTCCTCGGGACTTGACTGATCTATAAATGCCTTACACATCACGTCGTAGCCTGCGTTCCTCTCAGAGTGGTCTCTTGGTTGTTTCCAAGACACGGCTTCGTTCTAGGGGTGATAGAGCATTTTCTTCCTGTGCTCCTAAGCTTTGGAATTCTCTCCCGGCCGAGTGTGTGCATCAGGGAAGCAAATACATTAGTGACTTTTAAATCTCTTCTCAAAACATTCTATTTTAGGATTGCTTTTACTTGATTATTCATTTTATTTGTTTAATTTTGCATTTAAAGTGTGTTGTTTTCTCTGTTGTTATGTTTGCCTGGAAAGCGCTTTGAGAAAGCAACTTTTAAATAAATTTTATTTATTTTTAATTGATGATAATTGTTTCTATATTTAATCATTTAATTTAAATTAACAAAATAATTAAATAATTATATTTTTAAGTAATGTATTTAAAAATTTACATATCTTTTTTATATTATATGTAAGTTTTTAGTCCTTTATATTTATTATATTTTATCATTTAAATTAAATATTTACTTAAATTTGTAAATAATTTAAAATAAATTGACATTGTTGTTGTTGTTATTATTATGATCTATTATGTGTTTATATTATAATAAAATATAAATTATATATAAATATATATTGTGTGTGTGTGTTTACAAATCGAATGCACCTCAAATTAATTTGTATTACTGAAGTAAAATCATCAATATTTACCTACATATATGAATAAAGCATCTTAATATTTGAATTGAGTCATTAAATTTGAGTTGTACACAAAATAAATCATCTCCACATAATTCTTTGCTACTTAAGATTAAACATAAAATATAAATATGAATATCAAATTACCTACAATCAGTAGCTAATAAATAATTTCCACAAATTCCTGTCAGCATTATTAAAGGGATTTGTGTCTTTTATGTCCCGCAGCCCCTTCAGTCGTGACCTTCACGTTTGATGTGGGCAACGGCCCGGTGGTTCTGACGGTGAAGTCTCACGTCCCGCTGAACGACAAGCAGTGGCATTACGTCCGAGCGGAGAGGAACGTGAAGGAGGCGTCGCTGCAGGTGGACCAGCTGCCCTTGCGCATCCTGGACGCCCCATCCGAAGGCCACACACACTTTCAGCTCAACAGCCAGCTGTTTATTGGTAGGCACAGCCATGAGTGACAGCAAGAGAATGATATCCCTGTACCTCAACACAGATGTTGTTAATAGGGTTTAAATGCAAATCATCTGATATCTCATATTAAATGTATTTTTTGCATGTGCATTGCATGACTTAAAACGACAAAACGTTTGTCTGCATTCCACAGGAGGCACGGCATTGAGGCAGAGAGGATTTCTAGGGTGCATCAGGTCATTAAATATTAACGGCATGACGCTCGACCTTGAAGAACGGGCTAAAATGACCCCTGGGGTCACTTCGGGCTGCCCGGGTCACTGCAGCAGCCAAAACAGCTTGTGTCACAACAGGGGGAAGTGTATCGAGAAAAGCAGCGGCTATGTTTGTGACTGCACACACTCTGCCTACGGAGGACCCAGCTGCAAGAAAGGTCTGTTCTTTTTTTGTCTTAAAGTATTTTGTGCTAATATGACTTTGTTTTTGTCGGTCACTTGGTTTCAGAAAAAAACGTTTGTCCAAAATCACGCACATGACCACCACAACAATGTCGTAAAATACCAGTGGGAACTGGTAAAGGAACACGCCGACTTTTTGGGACTTAAGCTCATTCCCCGTATCCCCCAGAGTTCACTCTTTTCATCTCCGTGCGTGCCGTAACTCTGTCTGACACACCCACCGCTAGCCTAGCTTAGCACAAAGACAGGAGGTAAATGGCTCCAGCTAGCCGACTGTTCCCAATAAGTGACAAAATAAAGCCAACATTTTCCTATTTACATGTTGTGATTTGTATAGTCACAGCGTGTACAAATAACAAGGTCACATGAGACACAGCCATCTTCTAACCGTATACATACTGGGAACTATATTCTCAGAAGGCGAAGCACTGCTACTTCTGCGGAGTCATTTACTCCAACTCTGAGGGAACTCTCTGTTCCTCTCACCATGTTGACTGTACAGTTAAGTTTGTACAGGTTACATATTCTGAATAATACTAAAGTTTTTAGCCAGTCTATGATGAGGCCACAGGTTTGTTTAGCAAAACTACCCTCCCAAAAATATTTCCCTTACAGTCTTTTTTTTTTTTGTGCTTAATTTTGTTGTACTAACGATAATGATGCGCATATTTTTTAGTTTTAGCGCCTACAGAGCTAGCATTACTAGCATTAGCAATGCTTCCTGTTTTTGTGCTTAATTTTGTTGTACTAGCACTAACAATGCTTCTTGTCTTTTTCGTGCTTGATTTTGTTGTACTAGTGCTAACAGAGCTTTGTTTAGTTTTTTTGCTTAATTTTGTTGTACTAGCGTTAACAATGCGTCCTGGGTTTTTTTGCACTTCATTTTGTTGCACTAGCAAAGCTGAAAGCTTCCTTTGTTTTTGGGGGGTCTTTATGGGGAAGTGAAAAATAGTAAAAGAAATGGGTAATTGCGTTAATTTTATACCACCTGAAATCACAAACGGTGAAATTAATTACTTATTCCAAACATAATGATTGACTTAATTTTCCGTGATTTATGACTCAACGATTCCCCGCCATTGACGGAATTAACGGGTTATTTTTCACACACAATCTCGATAGTTTTGCTGTTCATCAAAAACAGTTTGTTTTAACTTTGGCATCCTCCTCACTTCTCTACGGCGTATCAAAGAGCGTTCCAGAAGGAGGACGTTTAAGAGCTCGGTAACCTTGATTTCTGAAGACGGCGCTGTGCCCACAGATTGCACCTGATCAAAGCTGAGCAGGATAAAACATGAGATATTCAGTGCAATTCCGCTATTCTCTGTCTGTCTCGCTGTTCCGATATGGCATGCGTCCATGACCGTGAACCGTAGTTGTTTGGATGAATTTCACTCAAAGGGCTGCAACCTGACCAATCCCAGCAGACCCTCCCTGCCCATCACGCTCAATGCTAAACCTCTCTGCTGTCAATACAGCCTTTATCACATTTGATCCTCTGATATGTCAGACAGCCGAGCCATTCAGCTCTCTGTGAATGAGACTTTCTTGGCTTTGCATTTTCTTTATTGGACTCTAGAGGGATGGTGTTTCTATTCTGATAATATTATGAGTAAATGAACACCGTGAGATGCCCAGGGGTCGGTTGCAGTCCAAGCATAATTTTGCATTCATTTAGAGTTAAATGGTTCATTTCCTCTGTATTTCCCACTCTGTCCATTCAGCATTGTGTCCTTGGTGTTCGACAGCGCGTTAATATGCTGATAGGGAAACAAAAACAGGGCCAATCACCGTCTAGGATCTGGCCACAAGCGTTTGCGCCAACGTTTCCACGCTTTTGTGTTTTCTTTCTTTCCAGAAGTTTCCGTGTCCTTTGAAAGCGGGTCTTCGGTGACCTACACCTTCCAGGAACCGTTTTCCGTGATGCGCAACCATACCCGTCAGTCCTCGGCTATCTTCGCCCAAAGCAGCAATTCACGAGAGAGCATCGCTTTCAGTTTCCTCACGACTCAAACGCCCGCCATGCTTCTGACAGTCAACACCTATCATCAACAGTACATGGCCATTATTTTGGCTCACAATGGTACTAACATAATATTACTTTAAAATTGTCTATTACTATGATATTGTCATTACTTTGATGTATATTGTATAGTAAAATGTATATAGGAATTTATTTATTTTTAGGATCTTTTTGCATTCTCATTTCATTATGACATTTTATTTTGTCCTGTTACGGCCTTGTATCAGCCAATCAAAGCTGTTTTTTGATTACCTTCAACTGTCGGTAGATGATTATTACAACGATGGTGATGATTGGAGAGGAGCATCTTTTTCTGTGTTTCTCATATTTCAAAATAGCGGTCACACTAGCAATTACCCTCATCAGTGAGTCATTCAAAGTGTGTTGTGCTGACTTGATTCTGTCTCACTTATGTCTCAAATTGCCTGCCTTTCTCACGTCTCATTGGCATCCCACAGGGAGTTTGCAGATTTGGTATCGGTTGAACAGAGAGAAAGAGCCTGACATCTTTACGCCAACGTCTTTTAATTTGGCTAACGGAGAGCTCCACAGAGTCCAGATCCATAGAGAGGGAAGGGACATGTACGTCCAGGTGGGTGATGCCTATATTTCAAGCAACAAAATAAATTTCATAAGAAATTGGCACCATAGTATATATTTTGTGGAACCTACTAACTTGTAATAATGCACATGAAAAGTGCAAAACCAAAACAAAACCAAGACATTGTAGATAAAAATGGTTTTATGAAAAATTTTCACACAAATTCAATTGAAAAGTATGCGTCGCAGTCATGCTAAAATTTACGCAAGTATGGTTTTACCAACAAATTGCACAAATTAAATTAAAGATGCTGGTTGCCTTCATGCGACAATTTACTAAAGAGTTTTCGGAACAATTTAAACAGAAATTTAATTAAAGATGTACAGTAGGTTGCAGTCATGCAACAATTTACGTACAAATAGTTTTATGAGAAATTGCACAGAAATTCAGTTAAAGATGTGAGTTGCAGTCATGCAACAATTTACGTAAGTTTTATAAAAACAAATTGCACAAAGATTTAACTTAAATATGTGCGACAAATTACATATGAATGATTTTACAAACAATTTGGTGCAATTTGTGTTTTGCAACTCTGCATAATGTATTTAGTAACATTTTGCACCAACATTTTTATGTCTAGGTCATATTTATGTAAAATTGGTTTTATGAACAATTTGCAACAACTTTGAATTAAGGTGTTTTGCATTGTGCAACAATTTGCATAAAAGTGTTTTTTAGAAAATGCATATTCGATTTACGCTTGAATAGTTTTACAGAATAAATAACACAAGTTTGATTTTTCATAAGAATGGTTTTACACAGTTTACAATGACATTGTGTTCCACTCGTTTTTCAAGATTGAGTACCGATATTGCTTTGGGAGAGTTGTAGCATCATTAATCGCATTCCTCTCAATTGATTTAGATCAGATTTGTTTTTAGTCTGAGTTGGCTGATGATACATTGAAGTTTTGTATCCACCCTGGTAGCACAGAATTTATGAGCAGTGCTTAAATTCAAGGGTGTTATCAGTATTCTTCACACCGTGTTGCGGATTAACACATCTTCTCTCTCACACCAATAAAATATCTAAGTATTTGTGGAATCTTATGAATGTCACGCACCATCTCTCTCTTTTTCTCTGGTTTTCTCTCTGTATCCTTCTCCTTCTTAGATTGATAAAGATACCAATCTGAAATACAGCCTGTCCACGGACAAAGAGTTGATCACGATAAGGTCTTTGACATTGGGGAAAGTCACAGGTAGGCGGCTTAATTAAACTCCAAGATTAAAGCTGTGGGTGTGGGGCTACTGCTTAACTGACTAATTCACCACACCAAGCCAACTTGAGTTTGTTTGATGGGCAAGAATATTTCGCTTAGCTAGTTGTTGGGACAAATATCAAAGAACCTCCTGTCCACCAATCACAGTTGAGGTACCGTCTCATTATCGTTCTCAGGTCGAGCTGGTGTGGACGAGGAGGTTCTCCAGGCAGGATCGAAAGGTTTCATTGGTTGTCTGTCTTCAGTTCAGTTCAACCATTTGGCTCCTCTCAAGGCGGCCATATTGAATCGAGCCAGCTCGTTGGTTAGCGTTCTTGGTAACCTGGTAGAGTCAAATTGCGGAGAGCTGGCGGATAAGTCTTCATCCAGATCTTTGTCAGGTTGGTAAAGCTACCATTAGTATCTTACGTTTTCAACAAATGAATGGGTACGGACAACAAATTGTAAGAAATTAACCCTACTGTGAGGTGAAAGTCACATCTTTATTTACAATAATCGTGGTACCAGATCATATGTAAACAGTTGAATAGGACATTCCAGAATCACACACAAGTTAAGTGAAATTAAATATCAAATAAAGATCCATTGCTGTGCTCCAATGCTGTGCTCCAGTATATTTTAAGGAGATTTTATTTAATTGATGCATAGTTATCTTCTCTTAGAAAATTATATTACTCCGCAAACACTTTAGAATACATTTTTAACAGTCAACTCTAAATTAGATTTTAGAATGTTTATCCAAAGCAAACTTCAAAAACCTGATTTAGGTATGGAAGCTTGTTTCCGCTACTGAATACTTTTTATTTCCGAATTCTGACTTTTTTTCTCGCAATTGCGAGCTTAGATAGCATGGCGTTCAATTGCGACCTCTATCAATAGAGAATATCATCTCAGAATTGCGAGATATAAAGTCGCAATTGCAAGTTATAAAGTCAGAATTGTGAGATATAAACTCGCAAATTGTAAGAAAGTGTCAGAATTGTGAGCTGACTTTTTTGAGAAATGAAGTCAGAATTGTGGGATAAACTCACAATTGTGATAAATTAAATCAGAATTGCGGGATATGATCTCACTATTGTTAGTTATACAGTCAGAATTGTGAGATATTAACTCGCAATTGCGAGTTATAAAGTCAGAAGTGTGAGATACTGTATAAACTCGCAATTGTAAGAAAATGACAAAATTGCGAGATATAAACTCACAGTTGTGAAAAAAAAGTCGCAATTATCTTTTTTTTTTTATTATTCAATGGCCGAAACAAGCTTCCATATAATGGCTCTATTATTCAACTTGTTACTCGCCATGAAAATAGCCAAGGAAGCTGGCATGACGTTAAAACACCAACCAGTCAAACCAACAAACCAGCCAACATTGTCAGGTTGGTATAAAGTCAACGTTCGAATTGAAGGTACAATTTAATGTAATTTCCATATCATTTATTCATTTTATTCACAGAGCACGCAGATACAGGAAGTAGAGGGAAGAAACTTCCGAACGCTACCCAAAATGATTCTGCAGTAATTGGAGGTATGTGCTACTTTCCCGCTTCATTTTTTTAAAAGCAAATTTGCTATGAAATCAAACCTTTTATGAATATTCACCAAATTATATCATGTCAACTTTCGGTAAGGTATCTTGGAGGTGCAAAAGTTGACACAAAAGGTGTAGTCTCATTAGGAAACTTTCGCGTGCAAAAAAGGTCCATTGTCCAAAGCGCAGACCTTGAACACAGGCAAAATCACGCTAAACCCTGAATCATGCATTCCTTTTGTAATGACTGGATTTTGCCCATGGATTTTCGGACTAACGGAAAAAGTTAACTTTGTGCGATTGCATCGGCACAAGCGCCACTTACTTCTTCTGTCTCTCGTAGGTTTAATAGCAGCAGTAGTGCTCATTACCCTCTGCGCCGTGGCCGTGATGACCCGTTTCCTGTACCGCCATCGACACGAACGTACCCGGCAGCTGGCCACCGTCAAGGAGAAAGATCACCAGCCCAGGCCAGAGCTCCGATACCGGGCCGAGTTGGACCTACACAGTGCCATGAGGGACAGCAGGAAAGAGTACTTCATCTAACCTGTGGCATACGAAACTCGTGACCCCCGCTGAGTCGTTGTGACCCTGTGTTGTGCGCCAACTCAGTGGACAGGGATTGGGGACAGGAAGTCAGCTGAGCCTCTTGGACACAGCCAGTGCCCTTCACCCTCCCAACCACTGTCCTTTAGCATCCAGGATTCAGGGAACAGAAAGTTCACAACACTGATATGTTGAATTATAGTGGTGCGCAAGCAGCTTGGCGGATTTTAACAGACCGGGTTCATATCGGTGGTTCTTTGCTGCAGTTTTAGACAAAATGTTCCCAAGAGTTAGAAGATCAGGTGGCTTCAAAGCTCTGAAGCCGTTCCCAAACATGGCCTTCAGCCCTTCGCAGAGAATGGAGAATCAAACGTTTGAAGCGACTCTTTTTGCTTTCAGGGCTAATTATTTAACCAGACAACAAAGAGATTACAGAATCATTTGTGTGCGCACACATGCGAATCACTCTGGCAGAAAAACAAACACTCGACGGTCTCCACTCTGTGGACTGTGACCAATCAAACGGCTCTGGTGCTGTACTAATCCGGCACGAATGGTCTTGTTCAGCCACGGGCGAGCACAATGTAGTGATGCAAATAAAGTGGGTGATGTTACCAGTGGGGCTCTTTCACTTCCTCCTTCCTTTGCTCTGTTTCTACATTCAATCTTGTTTCCTTTCCTAAGGACTAATTGAAATGGCATTCACGATGCGTTTAACCTAACAGTCATGTGACGAATCTCAGAGTGAAAGAGCAGGAAATAATGACTTGTTTGTATCCATGCTTGTATCCTCGTGAAAAGTGGGTATTACGGGTGGTTGGAGGGGCTGGATTGCTGATGTCATCTAAAAAGGAGGCGGAGCAAGTTATTTTTTTATTTATTTTTTGGTATTTGGAGTAATTTGAAGCAATGATTCATTCGAAATTCAAAAAGACCAGGAACCATTTCATTATGGTTATGTGATATATCTCAGAGTGAAACTGAATATTCAGAAAGAAATAATGTAGAGTGGGATGTTGTGTTTTGTTTTATTCAACAAGATTTGATTGGATTGTGAAAAATAGGCTTAAAATATTATTTTTCCTGCCACACACGGTCTTAGTTACATCAGCAGAAAAGTTAAGTGGAATAAGTTAAAAACATTGATATTTGCACAATAAAACCAGTGACATTTGTTTAAAAAAATAAAAAATAAAAAAACCTACATAGTGTCAATTTCCATTTAGACTAGTCCTTAAAGACCCCATGAAATGTTTTTACGCAGTTTTCTTTCCTGTACTGACTTATTTCCTGTTGAAACAGGAAATTGAGGCACGATGTATCAAAGGGCTTGTCCTTTATGCAGTGAACTAAAAGTTTTCGGCTATTTCATGGCTAAATCATGATTTTCAACTGATTTTGCTAATCAATTGTAGTTGGAATCTGGGGAGAGAAATTCTAAGTCTAATGGATTTTATTGGACTCAAATCTGTGTAGTCCAAGATCAGTCTTGGTCTGTTTGATAGTAGATGAAGACCGTAAATGCGTAGAGGTGCTAAGCATTTACTTAGTACATTTTTAAAGGTGTGCTAGCAAATAAACAGCCTCAAAGCTAATAGACGTGATCTTACAAGCCACAGAACTCCAATTTTGATTTCATAGGGTCTTTAAGGAAAGTTATAGGGTCAATTTAGATTTTATGTTGTCTTTATAGTTTAAGACTCATTCGTACGATGCATCTGTTTCTGGTGTTATCACTCTATCACATGCTCTTACAGATTTTCTTGTTGGAAGTGCATGTCTGATGCGCCCTATAAGGATGTTCCAGGCCCTAACACGACCCCTAAAATCTGAGGTCAGTGATTGGTTGGAAGATATGTTGTTCCAGAACCCCCAAAAAAGTTGTTGAAATTATGTTCTACTTGCATAAATCACGTTAATTGGGTCTCCGCAACATTTTTGCATTGTAAACTCTCTGCCAAGCCTGAAGAACTTGAAATAAGGCCTCAATGTCCCAAACAACTGAGAAGGTACATTTTCTTTCATGTTTACCTGTGTAAATTCTCATATGCTGTTAAAACGTGACCACGATGTCTTTTCTGGGAACAAAATGTTCCCTGTGAATCCACTGAAGAGAAGTTTTCGCACTGAAGTGCATCACACCAGTCCACAATAAACTCTTAGACTGGGAATATGAGAATTCATTCTGTACTGGTGGGACCTAATTCTATTGCATTATATTCCAGAGGAACCGAGTAATGGAGTCAAAATATCATTCACATCCTTTTAAAGGTTGCCAGGTCTTTCCCGTATGAGCCTCAAATATGTCTTAGATCATATTAAGATTTCTTCCTCGCCGCTCTGAGATATAATCTAAATATAATTGGTTCCCGGACTCAACATGATAAAAAAAACAAATGTTCTGAACAGGATAGTATAGGAAAGGGTCAAGATGTGCAGATTCCTCTGATAATACCCACAATGCAGCAGATCGAAGCTTCGAGGCGGTATCTAATCATCGCCCCACCCAACCCCCTCATTTGTCATTTTCAGTGGCGTCAGGACAAAGAATCAGTAATGCTAGATATTTATCTAGCCGTGATCTATGTAAATGTCACTCCCGCGATGGAACAGATTTGATGGATCCTCTCTCAAACAGCCCTGGGCTCAGAACGGAGTCCGATTTACAGCTAAATCCATCTCAGCGTGGATAAACACCAGCCGGAATGTCGTACCACGATTGGCCCGTTCCTTTCATTAGATTTCCGTGCGTCTCAAGGAGGTAATGAATCCTCAGTCTCAGATATTTATGCCTCCGAAACGTACGCGAAGCGGGACGGCTTCCCGAGCAATTTTAGCTGCTCTAAGGAAGTTTAAGATGTGATGTAGGTTTTTTAGATTAAGCTGCACATCACTAGAAGTACAAAAATGGGAACTTTTTTTAATGGTCGCAGTACATCCAGAAGCGTAGCAAACATTAAAAAATGCAGGGGACTTTTTGGGAAATAATTGTTGTATTTTAATAGCTTGATTTGGCTTGAAATTGAAAAAATAAATCCCCCAAAAATTATAGAAAATTTGGTTAAAGTAAGTCCTTTTGCATATTGGGTTATTTATCATATTATAGTATTTAGTAATTTACTTTTATTAGTATATTTTCCGTTTTCATTTGTTTTAGTAATTGTAATTTGTTTATATATATATGACAGTTTTAATCATTTTAAAACACTGTAAAAAAAAAAAATGCTGCCTTTAACTTTGTAAGTACAATGTACTTGGATATGTAAGTAATTTCAACTTAAATTACATCAAAATGACTTAAAAAATGAGTTGAATCTTGTATAACTTATATAAAAAAAAAAACTGCTTTAACTTATTTTGATGAGTTAAAGCAATGTAAAAACATATGTTGTCATAATACTGATCATATCATTTTTTACAGTGAACTTATTTCATTTCAGGTAGTTGCCATAGAAATATTTCCAATTTTCATTTGTTTGTTTTTTTTTATCAAAAATGTATGTTGTATTTGTTTTAGCCTTATTTCGATTATCGAAAACATTTTTAACAGTTTAGGTGAACAATAGCAACACTGATTGCACATGAACATCACCTAAATAGGCTATAGTTTGATTAAAATATTGACTAAATTAAAAGAAATTTTTGAGAGAATTTTTTTTTTACCTGCTTTTCATCAAATCATTTAGAACTATTGGGTGAACGTTGTCGCCTAGTTAATATTCATGAGCTACTATTGATATGGTTTATCGACTCGTTCCTTCTCCAATGATATCGGAAAAACATAAGTTTCCAAAAGGTGTGACCTGTTAGCATATCTTAGCCTTTGTGAATTTCCACCGAATGCAGGAATATGAAGTAGTAGCTGTTTTTGAAGGACCCAGAGTATTGTGTTTGTAGCCGTGGCAGTTGTGTTATGCTGTTTTGTAGATGTTTGCTGAAATTCGCAGAATTCACCAAGCTGCTGTCACGTAATGCACACGGCTCTCGTCCTCCATAACAAGCACAGAGCGTCCGGTACACCAGAAAGCACTAACAAATAACACCTTTCACAGGAAAAATCTTATGTTGTTATCCGAACAGTCTTGGTTGCATGACATTCTGCTGAATGTCAAGGGTCTGCTAGGATTCTAAGAAAAAGAAAAGAAGAAAAAAAAAAAACTGCAGTCAGTTGCCTAAACTAAGTGCATTTAAATATTTGGTGCCCTTTATATTAGGTGTCTTTAAGTATGTACTAACATTTAAATGAATAATTTGATACAATGCACTTATTGTGTACATGCATGTTTTAAAAAAATACCTGCATGTAATTACAGCTGTAATTAATTTCTGTAATTACATCTACTGTATATTTACACTGTTGAACCTACTTGTACCACCAAACCAACAGTATCCCACCGCAGTAAAAGTGTTTTGCAATACAATATGAACACAATAAGTACATTGTACTTATTTTCCTATGTAAGCACATAGTTGTTAAGGGCACCTAATATAAAGTGTGTCCAAATCTTTTATTAACATGACAAATCACTGACTATGTTATGGACTATAATATACACTAATGACTGACTTATTTTAGGCTTGTTTTATATGGGTAGAATTATACAAGTGTATTGTAAATAAATGTATATTTAATAATAAAAAACAGAGACATTTTTGTAGCTTTCTGTGGTACATTTCTGTGTCTTGCTTTCTTCTAACCACAATGTTTATTAGTAATGGTTATGTTAGAAAAGATCTTGACATGCATTGAGAATCTGTCTCGGCCTTGACAGGAACAAACAATGGGTTTTGTTCTTGTGGGTTTGCGTTCATTAAGCAAGTGTCAAGTGTTAGAAATGGTTGCTTTGGAACTATATAAAGATAAACATGGGGTTTATTTTGCACTGGGTGAGTTATAGTTACATTTTGTCCTAACTTTTATCCTGCTTTTTTTGTAGCTCAACAGGCGCTGGTCAACTGTATTGGTGTGAATGTTCAAAATAACAGGTTTTTTTGGTTTGTTTGTTTTTTGCTCTACGGATGAACTGTAAATATGTAAATACTGTAAGTCATACAAGTTTGGAATGATATGAGGGTGAGAACATAGTAAAAGTTTTCATTTTTGGGTGAACTATTCCTAAAATAATTTATCTGTCCTTGGTAAACGTGAAATAATGTGAAGTGACAAAAATCACAGCCAATCAGAACATATTTGATGTTTAAATTACAGCTATATGGTCTTTTGGACCAATGAGATTTCACTGTGGGAGGGGCTACAGGCATGACATGGCAGAAGTAGAGACTAAAGGCCCATTCACACCAAGGATGAAAACTATAAAGATATAAAAAAACTCAAACATTTACGATAAGTTAGCAATTGACATTTTATCGCGGCGTACCTAATTATGAGGTCATTTTTTTTTTATGCATTCCTCAACATTTTGTCAAACAATCCCATTTTGAGCTGAATTAAGTTTAAAAAAAGGACCTATCCACCTTACTAGTCACGATAGTCACGTCAAGTTTTGATTTTTGTAGTTGTCATTGAAAGCGAAATATTGCACATTGCAAATAAATCAGCCAATCATAACAAAAAATACTGCTATATATATGTGTTTTTCTGGCTAAACTTTTCATAAAACGAGCTACATAAAGAGAGGTACACCTTGTCCAAACCAGTCGCGATGTGTAAAACTTTGAGAATTAAAGGGATAGTTCACTTTGAAATTAAATTTTGGTATGTTTTAGCTTACCTCAAGGGCATCCAAGATGTAGGTGTCTTTTTTTCCGCAGTAGTTTCAATTTTGATATTTTTAGGTCAAACCGTTCTTGTCTGTCAGTCATATAATGCAGGTCGATGGTCACCACCTCAAAGAGCATGCACAGAGTCCAAATTAAAACAATTCCCCATCATTCAAATTAAATGAATTCGTTCCAATGAACTGCCGTAGCCAAGGCGACTTCTATTGTATATATCTATACCCGCCCGCGCTCTCAGATCACTTGGACATGGCTGTGTACAAGAGGTAAAAACGATATAAATACTGTTCGTTTTCTCACACAAACCGCTCGTTTCGTGTCTTAGGCCATCAATGTGTACTTACGATGGGGAATTGTTTAATTTGGACGACGGGGAATTGTTTAATTTGGACGACGGGGAATTGTTTTAATTTGGACTCTGTGGATGCTCTTTGAGGTGGTGACCATCGACCTGCATTATATGACTGACAGACAAGAACGGTTTGACCTAAAAATATCAAAATTGAAACTACTGCGGAAAAAAAGACACCTACATCTTGGATGCCCTTGAGGTAAGCTAAAACATACCAACATTTAATTTCAAAGTGAACTATCCCTTTAAATTTCACTGAAAACAAATGCAACCATTGTTTAAAGCTCAGGGAAGGAGGAGGCGGGAACCGGCGAATGTTCAACAAACTAATCATAAAATTAACAAACAACAAAACGAAAGTAAAGCTGCAGCTCCGCTCCGTTCCCACGGCTCTCGGCCCCGCCCTGCTTGCCACAGCGAAATATGTATTAACCAAATTAGAAACGGTCAAAAATAAAGACACTGATTTGCGCAACTGCCTAGGTAAAAAACGTTGAAAATGATTTGCCGCTCGGTCAGCGCATAACATTATACAAATGTAATTCCATGCCAAATTTCGCTGTTATGTCGATTCTCTTTACGTATTGGTTTTCTTGAAATAAAAGTGCTGATCTAGAATCTACTACTAACCCATTGAATATGATCTCTTGGAGTTGAACCTGGGACGACAGTCGTATTCGAGTTTCTTCATACCGATGCAACAAAGCCTCAGACGCTGATGTTGAAAGAAAAAAAGAAAAAAATCAAGATCGGTTAAAAGCTTTTTGGAGAAGAATTCAGCATCCGATGCAGGCAGCACTTTCAGGACTGGATCAGGTATCCGAGTGTCAGGGAAAATAAAGTCCAGGTGAATGTAGCGAGGTAATTCTGAGTCCCTAATGCAGAAAGACAGACAGGAAGGGATACGGTGTCAAAAGCAACCATCTAACAAGTTGTAGGACAAAAGGTTGAGTGTATCAACTAACGGGGAGAAAAATTTGAGGTCTCTTTTTATTTCCCTTTTCACCCTGTTGTGCAGGAAGATAAGGCGGGATTCATGTCACCATTTTAACTTCCCGTCTCTTTCCAACAGCCAAAATTTATATTTTAATATGTTTAGTTTTGCTCATTGTCCTTTTTCTCTCTCTTTTATCTATCTGCACAGCTCTTTTAGTGGGCGTATGGCTGTTGAAGTGGGAACTGTACTTTGATAATTCAAGTCTGTAATGAGTAGACGAGTAGGTGGGAACATATTGACTCCCACAGTTCGCTTGTTTGCAGGTGGTCTCCAGTGCCAGGGTTCAATTGCTTGGTTCAAACCAGGATTCGATTCCACCCCCTCATCTTCTGGTCCTTGCAGGACACCTTCACTTTTTAGTGTATGACTATTTACCATGGTTCATTTGCATCATCAGAATGATTAGTGTAGTTAGGTAGAGAGTAAAAAAAAAGAAAACAAAAAGGTAAGATAGTGAAGAGTCTAAATGACAGGCAGATTGAGGGGAGGGGTTGAAAATAAGGGGCCTCGATGATGTCATCAGAAAAAAAATCGTTTTAGGGGTGGAGCAAGTTGTTATATTTTGATTATAAACTTGAATAGGGTCGATTTTCATTTCATACACACAGATTGGCATTTGTACTTGTCTATTGCGAATTTATTTGCAATTTAAAGCACAGTCTTGCTCTTATTATTATTTGAACTGAACTTTCATTAATTCCTTTGCTTTTAGATTTGTTTACAATTAGCGGACAAAAGATATTCGGTTCATTCAGATTTGAATGTTTCTGAATTTATTTTTAGTGACTCTTTCAACGTAATTATTTTATTGATTACGCAATAAGGCTAAATAATACTGATTAAATAGTAGGGTTTATTCATTTGTATAAGATGGAGGGTCACTTTTAGGATCCTCTGTAGGAAACATGGCGCTAAGTTCTTTATTGTATAATATGGATTTTTATTTCGATCAAAAATCTTACCTAAAAACAAAAGCTGCTTATAATCTTCTCCCCTCCTGAAACATTACATGTGATTCCCAAAATGTAGTTTACGCAGAACCACAAAAGAGCTCAACACATTTTCTAGAACGTGTTTATTTTGTTGCTAATGCAATGCTGCTAATAGCATCTCTAACCGCTACAGCTAGAAAAAGGTTTTCTGTTTACACAAAAATGGCATTAGGGTCAGCTTACTTATCATAATGTTACTGAAATGAGTGAAAAATAGTGATGTTTGCAGCAAGGTGGGTAATGGGGGGTAAGTGACTGCTGGGTAATAATGACAGTTTTTAGCATTTGCATGTATGCTAATGTATAACTGTTCGGAATGTGTTCATATGCAAAACTAGCAGTAATTTCATCTAGCTTTCTAAGCATGATGTTTTGTTTGTTATTTTCAAGCTTCAATACATATAACACCATGTCCTAGCCTAGCGAATTAAAGCAACAAAACAGGCTGTTAGTTTGTTTTTCTGTCATGCTGTGACTAGCCCACAGTGAAATCTCATTTGTCCGAAACTCACTTCAAATAGCCGATTTTAATCAAATACTGTACTTTAAGTTGCACTGTTTGTGCCCCTTTTCTACATCGTACACAGCCGACGCAATGCCATGCTGTTAGCATGCTGCTAGCAACATAAAATGTATCCTACTTAATTTTTTAAGCAAATCCGGTGTAAAAACAAGTCAGTCTGGCTAGGAAACAGTGTAAACATATTAGTATATGCTAGCATAGCTAGAGTCAGTGCTAGCATGGTCACATAGCAATAAACCATGTGCAACTAGCCACAGTTCTAATCATAAAAAACTCATGATAATCCATTTATTTGTCAGATAAAGAATTGAATTCGCCTTACGAATTGCATTGAGCGCTTGCTAAAATTAAAAAGTAGTGACTCCTGCTGTGTAATAGAGTTTGAAAAATGGATGGGGATAAAAAATAGCACACTGAAACATTCAACGCCCATCTGAGAGGGCGGAGGTGAAGTGTTACGAAGCATCAAACTCCCACTCGCCGCATATAGATGGGATTTAACCAGAGCAGAAGTGATGGCAGCCGCATATCAGCTTTTAATTTAAAGCTGGGCCTTCAACCAGTAATTTCATTAAAATGAGTCCAAGTGCGGAGTGGAACTCAGTCGTAACTATCTCGCATCATCATTCAAACCTGCAGAAACACTCTCTCCTCCTGATGTACGACCCCTCTCGTCAGATCGATCATCTCTCTGGTTTTCTGTCTCCTGCCTAAAACCTCTGCCTCTCAGCTCAGATCAAATCCAACTAATGGCTTCCCACCGCCATCATTTATAAATGCACACCTCTGGCATTCTTTCCCATTCCCTTTTTTTCTCACTTTCTATGTTCCCTTCAATGTTTTAAGGTGAAGGACATATCATTCATTAATCAAAGTGTCACCTGTCCGTGACAGGCGTAGATCAGCAAGGCTTGATTTAGTGCTAAATTGCGCAAGTGTTCAAAGTTAAGTGAGTAAATGTTGACAAGACTGAATCATACGGCATCAGTAGGTGTGATGGATGTTAAGGATTATGGATAAATGTATGATGTTCGTATCTAAATGCATTTGTCTAAAGGAATAGTTCAACCAAAATGAAAATGGTCATCATTCCTTCTCCAGAGGGAGTCAAGGTTCCATAGGTGTTGGAATTAAATCATAAAAATATTTCATGTTAGTGTGTTTGTTTTTTCAATATACCACTATTGTACAGTGGTGTTTATATATTGGCAACTAATTTACAGTTGTATTAATTTATTTGGAATATACCAATATTTTATGGTGTTATTTATTTGGAATATACAACTATTTATGGTGTTTATGGTGAGAATTTTTCCAACTTCTCAGGTTTTTGCCCTGACAAAAAGGCCCCTGTAATCGCAAAATGTGTCTCCTCTAGAGCTTCAGAAATCTTAACAGTATCTCAAAATACACTCAAGATTTGCCAAGAGAGCAAAAAGAAAAAGGTCCCAATAATCTCAAATTTGTCTCCTCTAGAACTTCAGAAAAAATCTCAATAGTGTCTCAAAATGCGCTCAGAATTGCCAAGAGAACAAAGGCCCCAATAATCTCAAATTTGTCTCCACAGCTTTAGAAGAAATCTCAACAGTATCTCAAAATACCCTCAGATTTGCCAGGAGACCAAAAAAGGCCCAATAATCTCAAATTTGTCTCCTTTAGAACTTCAGAAGAAATCTTAATATTGTCTCAAAATGCGCTCAGAAATTGCCAAGAGAACAAAGGCACCAATAATCTCAAATTAGTCTCCAGAGCTTCAGAAGAAATCTCAAGTCTCAAAATGCGCTCAGATTTGCCAGGAGACCAAAAACAAAAAGGCCCAATAATCTCACATTTGTCTCCTCTAGACGTTTCAGAACAAATTTAAATAGTCTCAATATGCGCTCAGATTTGCCAAGAGACCAAAGAGATAAAAGGCCCCAATAATCTCAAATTAGTCTCCAGAGCTTCAGAAGAAATCTCAACAGTATCTCAAAATGTGCTCAGATTTGCCAAGAGACCAAAGAGAAAAAGGCTCAATAATCTCAAAATGTGTCTCCTCTAGAGCTTCAGAACAAATTTCAATAGTGTTTCAAAATACGCTCAGAATTACCAAGAGACCAAAAAGAAAAAGGTCCCAAATAATCTCACATTTAGACTAGGGCTTCAGAAGAAATCTCAATAGTGTCTCGAAATACGCTCATATTTGCCAGGAGACCAAAAAGAAAGAGGCCCAATAATCTCAAATTTGTCTCCTCTAGATGTTTCAGAACAAATTTTAACAGTGTCAATATCCGCTCAGATTTGCCAAGAGACCAAAGAGAAAAAAGGCCCCAATAATCTCAAATTAGTCTCCAGAGCTTCAGAAGAAATCTCAATAGTGTCTCAAAATATGCTCATATTTGCCAGGAGACCAAAAACAGAGAGGCCCAATAATCTCAAATTTGTCTCCTATAGAACTTCAGAAGAAATCTCAATAGTGTCTCAAAATGCGCTCAGAATTGCCAAGAGAACAAAGGCCCCAATAATCTCAAATCAGTCTCCAGAGCTTCAGAAGAAATCTCAACAGTGTCTCAAAATGTGCTCAGAATTGCCAAGAGACCAAAGTCTACAATGAAATATAAAATCTTATTCCAAGCATTTTTCATTAAAGGGTTGCTATCCACATTCATTTTATTCCTCTATATTCTCATTCTATCAACAAGTTGTCTCAATTATTTCTCCTAATGATCTTTAGGAGCAATATCTGAGACAAAACTGTTAATCACAATCCTCTTTTAGAGGTTCTCTGAACTGAGTTTAGCTAACTTTTTGCACCAAAGAAACAAAAAATACAGTTCATCAGGGAGAAGTTCTTATCAACAAGGGTGTTTTGATGGTCTTTTACCCTTTAAAACACATTCTGTAGGTTCTGTGGCCCGACATATGCTGACTCGTTCAAACTGAGAGACATTTCAGCAGAGCAGGTGGAAGAGAGGTAGAACATAACCCAATGTGTCATTGAAAAAAGAGGCAAACATCTGTCACAGTGCTATCTCAGCTCTAAAACACCTCTCCGTCTCTGCCTCACACACACACATAATACAGAGCAGCGATAGGGCACACTAAACTACTTTATAAACACACCCGAAAACAAACCTGTCAGGTTGCTCCCGGAACGATATACATTTAAAAAGAGACAAGTACAAAAAGAGAAGAGGGAGAAAAGGTAAAATCTTTGAGAAATGAAACTATGTGGGGGTGATGCAGTGTATCATTTTCTTCTGAAAGCAATTGGTTCTGTCGTTCATAAGCAAATAATTTCAACTAATGGTGAAAATTTATTATAAAGTAGATTTTTATATTTTCTGCAGAAAACAACTGTGAAAAACTCATTTCTGCTGCTAGGATGTTCATATTACCACCGAGTCTCTATGATATTGTGGCCTCCAGATATGACTCGAATCCACATGGAAGCCCGTTTCTGCCTCGGAGTTAAAAAGTCCCAATTTCTTGTAATTGGGACTTTATATCTCACAATTATGACTTAATAAAGTATCTCATAATTGGGACTTTATAGCTCACAATATGACTTTATATCTCACAGATGGAGATTTATATCGCATTATAGGATTTCATTTCTTGTAATATGTCTTTATATCTCTCAATTGTGACTTTATTTCTCCCAATATGACTTTATATCTCGCATCTCTCAATTATGACTTTATTTCTCCCAATATGACTTTATATCTCGCATCTCTCAATTGTGACTTTATTTCTCCCAATATTACTTTATATCTCACAAGTCACAATTATGACTTTTCATCTGACATTTATGACTTTATATCTTATAACATGACTTTATATCTCACCATTGTGACTTTATTTCTCCAAATGTGACTTTACATTTCTAAATATTGACTTTACATCTCAAAATATGACTTTATATCTCACAATGACATTTAAAAATCTCAGTATTGACTTTAAAATCACAACAATGACTTTTCATCTGACATTTGACTTTATATCTTGTAACATGACTTTATATCTCAATATTGTGACTTTATTTCTCCCACTATGACTTCACATATCAAAATATTGACTTTGTCTCAAAATATGACTATCACAATATGACATTTATATTTGAAATATCATATTGCTATATATAGCTAAATGAATAAATGTAAATGTAAATATATCTAATTATTGACTTATCTCATAATATGACTTTATATCTCACTATTGTGACTAGTTCTCCCAATATGATTATATATCTCAAAATATGACATTATATATTTAAATATTTATAGCTCACAAAATTAACACATCTCATAAGATGACTTTTCTCATAATTATGACTTATCTCTCATCATACGAGGTCTAATATGACTTTGTATCTCACTATTGTGCCTTTTTCTCCCAATATGACTTTATATCTCATATCTTCTCACAGAGTGGTTTTATTTTTAAAATGGACTTTTTTTAGGTTTTACTCAAAGGCTTCGTAGGGCCTTCCTTCAATGTAAGTCTATAATATTTTGAATCTATTGTATTGTCTGTCAGGCAAAAATAATGTCTGATCACTTATAAAGGTAATAACACACTTCTCAACATGCTGCACTATTTGATGTCTGTAGCACAAACACTACGTGATGAGTAAAACTCATTAATCTTTGATAATTGAGAATAAAAAATTGCAATTAGCTAATGAATCGCTCTACTTGTTTGGATTTTTGTAAGTAATTTGCCCTCGGTCAACTTAAACAGCACAAAGCTTGATGGAAGAAGTCACCTTTCTGTGGATTGAATCAGGGAATGCTGAAGGTTTTATCAAGACAGACATGTTCCCGGGTCAACATATTTTGTTGATCCTGAAACAACATTACTGTCTGAAAATGTAGTCCTACATTTAAACCTAACCCTAAGTTATCCCTAAAATCAGAGGGACATGTTAGGTGAATGTAGAAATGTAGAAGTACCAAACCCTTATTGTAAGCCTAAACATGATATAAACTGTAAACCTGTCCCTCAAATCTGATTGGTTGAATGGAATGTTGTTCCAGGATCAACAAAGATGTTGCACGTGGTGAAATCACGTTCACCGGGATGGCATGATGTAATTTCACACAAGGAAAACTGCAATAAATCATAGGCTACATAACAAGTCCCAACCGAACTGACAATTTACAAGCGGCGCTGCACAAATGTGTCAAACGAGTCGCGAAAGAAAGATGTGGAAATAGCTCCTTCACAATGCAAAGCCTCTGTGTAGGAATTGTTATAGTATTCCCTCAGCTCAACACGAATAAATTAGCACGTTTAAAAAGAAGTGTGGTAAAGACCAGCTGCTCAATCCCATGTGAGCTCTTCCATGCCATTTCCCTCATCACTTCGGGAAAATGTAACTAAAACCAGCTTGTTTCGTTCGCTAAAAGACTGTTTTCTGGCTATATTAGTGTCAATACTTTGAGAGAAACATTTTATAATCTGCAAACAATGTTAATAATGCTAAGTTTTAAAGTGTTAATGTGACATTTAGTAAAGAGTATGAGGACAGACCTCTTATTATTTCTGGACGAGTCGACACATCATCAGCAGTGTTTGGCGTGGATACGCGACTAGGTGTTTTCCGAAGTCTTCCCAACTCTGCCCTGCAGGTTGCACAGAAACCCTGTGAAATTTCTGCATTTGGCTCTTTAAACCGCAGAGAGAAATATCCTTCAGGGTTGGTCTGCTAGCCGCCAGCCTGGCACGGTCTCATTATATACATATCTCCCTCTCTAACCTGCTATTTGCACTTATTTCCATGTGCAGTATTATGCGTGTCCCTGAGGACATGTTAGGGCAAATATAACTGAAACGTGATATAGTTTTCCAAAACTGACTCGTTTAGACGTCTAATAGCGTATGTTACAAAACAACTTTTAATTGGCTGCAATGATCTTTTAAAGAGTTTCATTTATACAGTAAGTGATAAAGTGTGGACTTTTAAATTTAGTAATGATAATGAAAACAATTAATTATTATAGGCCTACTTAACTGTCTTTTGAGTGTATGACTCAGTAGTAAGGAAAGTCTGACTTTTCGGGATTCACTAAGTGATAAAACATTCATGAATTATGCAAATAAATTATACAAACACAATCTGAAGAACCACAGACCAAATCATTGATAAATAGTTTAGATACGTTTATTTTTATTTTTTTTTTATTTTTTATGATTCAACTGATTCATTGAAAAGGTCTAATTTGGACATAAATCAGTCAATTCTAATATGAATGACGTAAAGAATTTGCCTTCTTGCAGCTCTGATAATGGAGAATAAAGTCAGTTAGCATAGATGCCAGAGGAGTTGAAAAGCATATCAATGAAATATAGATTAATTGATTATCCATTCAAGAAAAAACAACTTTCTATCTTTTATGAACAGCCACATCAGTTTGAAAGGTTCAGCAAATGAACGCAAGATTTGAAAGCTGATTTTTCTATTCTCGATAAGTAATCGTAAACGCAATATGTGCAATATTTGTCCGCCAGCTAAAGTGCGAGTGCTCTTGCCCAAATGGCATTACCTTCAGTGCAATAACAAATAATGAAAACAATATTTCCTGTGCCTCTTTGAGGCTCCTTATTTATTTGAAGATTATCTTTATATGAAACATAAACCCTTTTTTATGAATTTGATATTAAGAATTTGTCACAAAAAAATACTTGGACCGAATGTGAGCTGCTTGTGACAGGCTGCATGATTGTGCTAATTTTGCCCTTAGGAAATAGTTTTGCGTGCCAGCGATTGTGTTTTGTGTATTTGTGCGGGAAACAGAGACCCCTTTGAGGAAGGATCGGTATTGATCGTGTACAGTTCGTCTACGCCAGAGGCATCTCTGATTGAGGCTCTTGAAGGGACATTTGCACTATATTACATTCGATTTCTCTAGAGTGCAAGTCGGCCTATTGTGCTCTTTTCTGCCGGCAGTAAAATCAATTAAAAGCGTCAGCGGAGACGACCTGCAACTTGGCAACAAAGGGCCTGAAAAAGAAAAGAGTACATATAGATAGCATTGATTAAAGTGCAGAGAGATAACTTAGAAAACAGTCCACATGCTGCAGCAAGCTAATAAACAGTGTGGGGCCGTGAATTCTTTAAAATGTCCAACCATTTGACATCTGGATCGCAGTAAGTAGGCCTACTAAGAAATAACTAAGTGTTTTCCTGTATAAAAATAGCTGCTATGATGCTAATGTGTTGTGAGTAGTGTTTTTAGCACATGTAGCTGCTAGCGTGTTGCTAGGTTTTCTACTTACGGTTAGTAAAGTCCACAAGTTTGTATTTGAAATTACAAGCAAATATTTACTTCACAAGCAGTGCAAGCAGTCTATTTAGCCGTATTAGCAGCTAATGATTCCTGTCGAAGTTCATGAGCAAAATGACATCTAAAAATAAACAACACCTGACAGATTCATTATTCAGTTGTCACCTCTCTTCGAAACATCTTTCCTAAGGCAGTATTTGCTCTACAAAAATATCCTGGAGTATTTAGATATAAAACACCGCTAGTCAGCTGACGCGAGTGACTGTTAACAATGCTAATACCAATTACTCGCAGTTGAGAGTTAAAAAAGAAAAGGGGAACAACTAAAATTCCTGATTGACTGCTCGAGGGACCGGACACTAATGAAACAATCTTTCCTTCGCCAGCTCGCGCTGACAGGCGGAGAAATGGAAGTGAAAGGGAAGACACCAAATTACCAGGCACCTTTATCTGCGCACTCCCAGGTTGGGTGTGATTGTACGTTATGTGGGGTAATGATCATGACTGCAGACGAGTCTTTATGCTAAAGTGTCTCTGTCTTTAAGGCCCAAGCCTTCGGCAGCAGCTGAGTGACTTTGATCTGGCAATCAGCAAGGTGGAGAAAAGGAAAATGACATTTTTAATAGCCTGCTTCCATTTGAGGGATGCAACTTGAGGTTTGTATGTTCTGTATGAAAACTTTTCTTAGAAAGGCACAGGCGTCTAGGTTCGGCACAAAACGGTGTAATCAGTATTTTTTTCTGGGCTAAATAAATTGCAATTCTCAGATGACACACCCACAAACCACCCACAGTCCACTTGACTGTCTGATGCATATAGCACACAAAACTAAAAAGCACTTTCACAGTCTGGCAAGCTCGATAGATAGATTACATGCAAGTCAGATGGAAAGTGGTAAACGTTGTTAAAAGACATGTAGTTGTTAGAAATCCATATGTTCTTAATTTAAATGGCTCATTACTATATATAATTATGCAAGTCACACTATTGCTTGTTGTGGTTATTGTATATGTTGCAGTCCTTCACAAAGTTGCCAGCCACATTATTTGCTCACTAAAGCCAATTTCCACTTGCATTCGGCGTATATAAAATATATGGTGCTGTTCATAAACTCATCTAACCCCACCAAAACACAAACATGACTTCCTACAGTACCACCTCACAGTGGGTCTTTCCACAACACTTTTATTGAGAAACCAGGTACCATACAAACAAAGAAGTATTAAATCTCAAACATAATAACAGTGATAGTAATAATTCCGTGTTTCTTTCTATAAATGTCAGCGAAAATGTCAGATTTAATCATGCAGGTGGCATTACTTCTGTTAGCACGCCGAAGTCGGACAATAATCTGTTTACTTGAGAATTCTTATTCGTACTAATTTAAAAAGATTTGGCTCATGTTATGTGAGAGGCTTTGATATGAAATGTCAACTGCAATTTGTCACATCTCTGAGGAAATCATTCGATTAACCTTCTCACCTGACTAACAAGGTTGACTGGACAAACATGTAAATAAAAATAAATATGAATGTCTCATCACTTTGACTAGTCACCGCTTTCCTGGCTCAGAAAATGGCTCAGTCACTTTACAACAGCATGCTTTGTCAGTGCATGCTATTTTAAGTGTAGTATTTGTGATCACTTGTATCAAATTTGTATTACTTACACTCAGTTTGACTGGCATCACAAATCCCTTTGCTACAACCAATAAAACCTCATAGCAGTTCGTAACTGTTTTACATTTTGGTGAATTGTGACTAATTCATATCATTTGTACATTTTCAGACACATTTTCGACGTCACATTATACGATTTCATACAAAATTGCCCACTTCGTAAAATTTGTTATGGTTTCCTGTGAGATTAAGCTGCTATAACCACAGTTTAGATAGATGACAGACAGACAGACAGACAGAAAAGTGAGCAGGTATCATCCAATCCATTCCCGATGGATAAAATCCCGCCTGTATTTATTTTACATGCAATTTCTGTTGGTTTGGAGACAAAGATATGATGAAGTCTGATATATTAACTGAGGTCAGATGGTGCACAGAATTCTGTGCACTATATCTTGGCTGTGACCTTTGCCCCCTGCCACTCGCCGTCTGTGTGGCTGACCCGCTGGACGGGCAGCGCTTCTCCGATATTGGGGTCAGCTGAGTGTGTCTTTCCTGAGTGGAGGATGAGCTACTCGGGGAAAATGTGCCACCTCAGGGACTAGAAACGCCACAGTTGCAAGTTCCAGATTATGGTGTATATTCCTCTGCTGGGTCTGATGGCTGTGTATTTTTTTTTTTTTTTCTGCTAAGCTTGTATTTATGTCGCACAGTTGGCGGTGGGAGCTGATCAATTTTTAGATCGCCGCAGCTACACGATTCTAATTTATTTCCCACCTGCTGTCTACAAAGCAGAGTAGTCTTTAACGCTAATTATCGTTCCTACTAGCCGCAAAAAGACAAGTGAACAGTGAGTGATTTTAATTTAAGTAATTGATTTTAATATTTGTTTTCCCATTCAGTATGCACAAGCATTTTTTGTGTACCATGTTTCCAGAGACAATTCCATCTGGTAGAGAGTCGGATTCTGAATTTTTCTCTCTTTTTGTATGTCACATATTGGGCCTTATAAAGCATACATTTCTATGGTATCTAGAGGCTAGTTGGAATGGAAAGCAATGTTGGGAATTTCAACATCCCTTAATAGGGATCAATGTGCCATTCAAATGGATTGTCAACCTGAGTGCTAATTAGGGCTATGGTGTGTGCCACCATAAAACTCCTGAATCCAGTGTTCATTCATGAGCTTTGCCTCGTTTGATTGGATCATGATTCCCAAATCCATTTTAATATATTCTAAGCCCAAGAGTGTATAATACTGATATGCTAGAGGAGACAGAGCTGACTTTTTTTCTCTCTCTCTCACAGCAAGGCTTTAAAATCTCTTTCTTTTCCAGACATTCAAAGCCATCACTGGTGTGTATAGCATGACATCATTACCTAGCCATGTCTGCTTTTGAAATGTTTCACAATATCTGCGAACAAAAGGGCAGACAGAAATATTCTTTATATGAAAACCTTTAACATGTATGAAATGACGGATGGATGGATGGATCATATGGATAGAGAGATAGATAGATAGACAGACAGACAGACAGACCAAGACTTATGTGCTCATATGTGACAGTGCAATTAAGATACATATAGCAACTTTCTAAAGGCGCTTGCAATGAAACAAGCTTACCATGGTGACATTTGCACATTGTTACTTTTCTATACAGCTTGCATTGCACTCTGTTTGACCTCCAGGCAGCCAAAGCAATGGCAGAAGATGAGCGCGAGTGAGATGGTGCACTTTGATAGTGAGGACAGCCGATATACTCTGGCACCAGGCCAAGGATGCTGAGAGGAACGGATGACCTGCGTCAAAACCGGCGCTAACAGCTGCGTAGGAAGGCCGAATGTTCCTTTGCAACTGAAGAGCCCCCACTCCACTGTTCTTAGCCCCAACCATAAATGGCTAAACATATGGACCCTGCCCTTTGAGAGCAAAGATTGCAGAAATTAATTCAATTACACCTTTTTCCCTCCCGTTAGACGCAATGGGATATTTGAGCAAACAGCGGTGGGATGGCTAGCACATCAGTTAGTGCTAGCCACTACATCTTACCAAAATATATTAATTTTCATGAGGATTTGAGACTTTATTATTGGAGTTGTACACTGGAACCAGCTCACTGGCATTCACATTTTCTTGTCCTTTTGTAATCGCTCTTTAATGGACTGTTTGTGAGAACTATAATAAACCATTTAGTAGGATTACTATACTTGAGTACACTAGCTTTCTGACCTTAGCAATACATTGAAAAAGGATGGGATGAGGTCAACTTCCATTGGCCTTATGGTTCTCATTGACCCCATGACCATGTAAACTCAGGATTCTTGACAGAAATGGCCATGGTAATGATCACCATCACATTTGTATTTCATCTACTGCAGTGCAATTGGGTAAAATGCTCAACATGAAATCAAAATGGACCCTACAGACTTTCTAAACACCTTCCTGGTCTTATTGTGTGTGATTCTCCAGTGAATGGTATTGCAAATGTCTTTGTTTCCTTTTAAGATAATAACTTGTTTGACCTCTGAAACAACTTTTTTCGGGCAACAGCAGAACCTTTCAACCCTTCGTCTTCATCTACCTAGATGGAACCTAGATGGAATGTAACACAATCTAATACATTCCTGATAAATAAAATCAAGTCACAACCTACATTTTTTCCCTAACAGAACATTGTTTCCCTCAGATTCTGAAAGTAAAATGAGTTGCGGACAGCATTTCATGCTTCTTCAAGATGTGAAGGTTTTAGGACTTGCATAATATGAGCTTATTGGTAAGACACGCATCCAAAAATGCAGGTTTGTTGAGTTGTTTAAGGTTGGTCACCGCTATCACAGCCTGTGTTCCCTTACTTTAATAACCCAAAAGATGTAACAAGGTCTATTCATAGATGGTTCTTACTCTAGCTCTGGTTTCTAACCCTTCACAGCTTAATTATCCTCTTTCCCGCCTCCAGTCTCATCTCTCCTTCTGCCCTGAGTTAACAGGTTAAAGAAAGCTCTCAGTAACAGAATGGCTCTGACATGGAGAGAAGCACCTCTGATTTCGTTAGAGGCTGCGGTAAGTCTATTTTCCTCTAAGAAATGGGGTTACGGCTTCGTCCAGACTTCCCAAATTACAGAGGCATATTCTGGGAACGCTGCAGACCTTATCCTGCACAATGGAGATATGCATATTTTACTCAGACGCAAATGAAGCAGTCTCTGGACTGGATGCACCTTTGTGTGGCTAAAAGATAACATGGAGTAAATTTATCACACGTTAACAACCACAGTCAGAGAACTCAAATGCAAGTTTAAGAGTCACATTTGATCACCAAGACAGGACTGTGATTGTTGGCTAACATGACGTAGCAACAGAGGGACTTTAACCAGATTTCCGATCACAGTTGTTATCATGAATGATTCACTTTGTGTAAGAAGGCTTTTGTTAAGGCTAAATTGCAGTGTTCAATACACCGTGTCAACCCTCTCATTTAGATTTGACTTAGTCTCGGTCAGAGACAGTTTGATACGACAAGAAAGAAGCACATTTAAGGTTTGAGAGCTTAATAAATAAAGGGCTCAAGGCGTACCATCATTTCCTTGTTTGAAAGGCAAATCATTAGTCTGGAGAGAAATGTCAGATGTTGACATCCATTTGTACTACAATGGGTCTCTGACAATAGCAAGCCTTTTTATGCTAATAAAAACAGCTTTTAAGACATGATGATCCTTTAGCAAGAAATGGATGAAGAAATAAATAATGACTTAATTGATTCCCAAGTTTTCACATAATCTCTTTGCTTCTTTAACTTGAGAAGTTCTTGCATAGTTGTCAAGGTTTGCCTGGTTAGCATAGGCCAAAAAAAAACAAAAAACAAATTCCATTGATGGCTATTCAGAAATATCTGTGTAATCTGACTAAATAAATATGTTTGTACGCCACATATAAATGGCTGGTTTCAAACTGTGTACTTCCGGGAGATAATGTTGTAGCTGAGCAGCAGCCATTGAGATGAATGGGAATGCTAATGGAAAACTTTCTTTATGTATTCTAGACCTTCTCGCTTGTAACAGTTCATAATTCCCCTGACCTTTTTGAACCACATTTGAAAAGTGTACTCTTATTTTTGGATTATTTGAAATGTCTACTGCTCTTTCTGAATCCATTTCCAGACCATTTCCTTTTAGCTTTAAGTGATCATTATCCAGTCTTCCAGACTACTGCATCCAACCCTTGAACAGGACCTAGAAACATGTCATCCAGCCAAGTGGGTGGAGTGGAAAACAAACCATCTCCAGCTTCAGGCACCCCTCCCTTCGCCATTAAGGTGCACCTGGTCCATCACTGCTGGACAAGCCTGACTCAGCAATACCGAGTAGCTGAGGTGAGCTGAGTGCTTTTCAAACAGCACAGAAGTGATCAAAATATTGCCGTTTGCATGTGTACTGTGGCAGCATTATAGATGAGTATGAGCAAGCGTCTTCCATCACACTTATATACATGTGTTGAAAGGCAGAGAATAATGAGAAGGCAGGTTTTATGATTAGCTCAGGAACTCAACCAAGGACACTACCGGAATAGTACCTGTCAAGCAGCTTAAGAATTTTAAAAACTGACAAAAGCTGTCACTGACTGTCAGCTAAGCTAATCGTCACACTCAAGGCGAAGAGCATTGACGAAAAGCTGAGAGGCAGCTTTGGTTAAATTAGATGTGTTGAGGGCTAGGACTGAATGATGTCTAATTTAATGAGGCGAGGTGGTAACTGTCAGTGGATACGCTATAATAACAGATTACAGCAGTGCAAAATATAAAAAATCGTAAAGTTTCTGATTAGCTGAATGTCACCGCGGCCCATGAAGCATTCATGAGTGTTAAACGTTATTTAACATCTTACCCCATCACACCTTTTTTTTCTTTATTTACCTCAGGGAGTGGTAAATTACATCCACTTGTGCATTTGTCATGGGATGTCTTTGATCCACGTTTCTGTAACGTACTGTATGTCTTGTTGAAATGCCATGCTAGGTGTGTGAGTATATCCCATCATTCTCTTCACCTCAGACGGTCCCAAAACAGTTTGCCTGGCTGTCACCTTATACAGACTTCATCAGCAATGATACCCCCAGCATTGGTCTAATAGCAGACAGATGGTGTTACGATACACACACCATTTGTCACCAAGGGAAAAACCTTGAAATGGGTTGGGGAGGTTAGATGTGATCTGTAACTTAATGTGTGGATGTCCTTGTGAAAAAGAAATGTCCTTAATTGTACTGAACGTGCTCTTGTAGTCAGTAACGTGCGGTGAAATCTTGTCATGGGTAGGCTGTGACCTTATCAATGTGGCATATGTTCATATATTCATTCAGTTAATATAGCAACCCACGTTCATATCAGGCATCATCACATCACTGCCTGCATACAGCAAAGTCAGTCATATGTGAGGCTAATGCACAATCAAATCTAATAATCAAATTAATGGACACATCTATCTTATGACTTATACAACAAACAAATGTTTTGTGCGGGACACAGTAAGAGAGGGAGGCGGCGCGATTTCACGCAATTCTGACTTTATATCTCGCAATTCTGAGAAATAATGACAGAATTGCGAGATGTAAACTCGCAATTGTGAGATAAAAAGTCGCAATTATCTTTTAAAATGTTTTATTCTGTGGCGGAAACAAGCTTCCATACCTCCTGGCCTCTTCCTCCCATCCATCCTCCCTGACGCGTACCGTTACGGTAGGGCCGGCCCAGCTATCGGTAGGCGCCGGCGGTGCCGCGGTAGCCTAACGTTACCTGAGAAAACGTTTTGGAAAAGACGGGCTATGGACCCAACCAACTCTATAGGAGGGGAGGGGAGAACTCCCTCTCATGGTACAACCCATGCAGAGGCTGCGCGCTGCGGTGTCAGAATGCGGAACATGTGTAGCCTAATGTAACTAACGTGACAAATGTGAAAAAAAAAATAATAATCCTCGACCGGCCCAAAAGTGAAGCGGCCCACCGGGAATTCTCCCGATTACCCACCCCGGGCCTGTTGACAGCCAACGCTAGGCGCCGCTAGATGCTAAGTATCGGGAAGCGCGGATTGAGTGAGAGCGAGTGGATCACGTGACATGAAGCAAGCTCGGTCTCTGCCTCAATGTTGATAATTCAAGACAGCATGAGAACTGACTGCGCATGCGCAAATCTACGTAAACTACGTTCTATGGACCAAAGAGGCACTGCTAACCTCTGCCTCAATGGCCATGGCCTTGAATTTCCTGCATGTAACAATGGTTTTAGGAGCAAACAATGGCAAAATTAGTATATTATATGTGTATTCCTGAAAATTTTTGTTACAAATATTTATATTTGGAATAAAATAAATGCAATTAATAATGTGGTGAATTAATAAAGCTCTTGGAATTAATAAATGTAATGTCAACATTTCCTTTGGTGAGGCACTGCCTACCCTGCCTACCCTGACCGCACGTCCCTGCTTGTAGTGTACTTCAAATCTTAAAAGTATATTTTTTTAAACTGTACTTGCAGATTATATTATACAAAGGAAATAAGGCCAGTAAAGAGAATACACTTTCATGCACTCTTGATCTAAATGCATTTAATATGAATTTAAAATATAATATATTTTCATTCAGTAACATGCAATCAAGTGTCAGAGAAGTATTCTTTTAAAGTATATATATATAGTGTTTTCACAGAATGAAATATGGATCTGCAGTCCTTTTTTCAATGAATATAAAATTAAATTGTAATCTCTTAGTGTACATTTATATTCATTAATTTGGTAGCTGGTTCTATCCAACAGTTCTGACCTTAATTCACCAATCTATTTTACCCATATGTCTATTCCCTGGGAATCAAGCCCATGATTATTTTGGTGTCGCTAGCGTCAAGTTCAAGTACAGCAACATAGCATATGGTAGCATTGGCTAATACCCTGTGGGAAAATCCATTTTAAGTTAGCACATTTTTTGGATCATGGAAGCTGGTTTCCTGGCTAGCTAGCAAGCTAGTTAGCTTGTTGGCCATGTTTATGTCGCAACCTGTCCATCTTACGACCTGCTTGAAATGACACGTTTAGACATGCTAGAAATTAGCTACCATGTTCGCAGCTACATACCAGCGTTTTCTAGCGGGAGATACTAATGAAGAGCTAAGCTTAAACTTTAGTTCATATCATTGCGACAACAGCCTGATTCATTTCAACTTAAACCCTGGGGATTTCCATCCATACTTCAGCATAAGTTTTGACATTCATTAAGTTTAAGCATCAATGCTTCCAGAACCAATTAGCGTAAGCTGCTTAGCTGAAAGGCTACCACATATAGAGCTCTTTAAAACCTGGCAACAATGGGATGATATTAAAATGCTCTCCCCGAACAGACCAGTTGAGGATTTACGAGCAAAAAAAATTCGCATGTCACAAACACAAGACTCTCGTGGACAATTCTAATGAGTGATAAAATAGAAATTATAACAATGATGTTTTCAAACTGGGGAACTAGTGTGCAAGAGCTTTGCTGATTCATGTTTTTTTATTTTTTTATTAGCACGTCAATTTTTTTGCTTGTACGAGTTAACAAGTACATTGTTAAAAATGCTCTTCCTTTGTGGTTTGCTTTATTGATTCTTTACAGCGAAATGCTAAGCTAAGCTGACAAGTTTGACACATGGCTGACTCTCCATAGTAATCTAGTGGACGTCCGTTTTAACATGGTGGGCTGGACGTGTATGGGATTACTGGAGCTTATTGATTTTAAACATGCACCATTTTAGATGGATTGCCAATACAAACCAAACACTCCAGCCAAGAAAAGACTCATTCAACTCTGTTTAACATTCAGCCCACAAGTTCACGTATAATTAACTCTTGGGTAAAAATGCCCTCAGGAGAGTCGCTGTGGAGTCTCGACATAGGGCTTCACTCAAGTCGGAGAGCGTGTGTGCGGCCGTGCGAATGTGTGCAGACTTTACGGAATATTACGCTAGTGTAAGTGAATTAGTGTAAATGAATTAGCCAATTAAAAGCAATAACACGGCCCAACAGGGAATTTCATATTGCAGACCAGCAGCATTAGACAACCTTATGAAAATTAGCAAAACCACATTTCCCCTGCAATATGCATCTTTAAAGCCAAGATCTGTTTTGCATTTCTTTCTTTCAATTAGTTTTTTTTTTCTTCTTCACCTTAATTCATTATGCCAAAATATGGAAGCATATTTCAGCAAAGGTAATTGTATTTACGCATTTTTTCCCCTCATATTTATAGCTTTATATCTAACAAATTTGAATCTCCCAATGACTTTATATCTCACAATTGCGAGTTTATTTTTTGTTATTGTAAGTTTATTTGTTGACTTTATATCGTACGCTGTGGATTTATTTTTGAGGCATCTCACAAATGCATGTTTTTACTTTTTACTTTGAGGAAAGAAGTTTCCATAGTCAAATCTAACTGCTAATAGCAATGTTTTTGTGGATGTGTTTGAAGAACATAAGATTATCTGTTCAGTATTGTACCTGTAAAGCTGTGCAAAGGTACAAAGAAATTGTACCTACTTCTTTCCATAGCTTTGTTCTTCTCAAAATGTAATGCAGAAAATCTATAATATTTCTGATAACCAGTGGCAATAAGCTGACTTAACTTTTCTTTGTTTTCTTTTATGTTCTTAGTGGCTCATCAAATATTTAAGAAAGTTAAAAGGGTACATTCCCAAGAAATCACTTTTGTTTATCCCAGCTAACAGGGAACGTTCCCAGAACTTTCACTAACGTTCTTTAAAAGTTGTGTAAATGTTAGCACAAAACGTTATTAAAATAATGTTTTCGGAACGTTCATACAACGTTATTAACGTTCTTGTAACGTTGAGTAAAAAACGTTCTTAGAACAACGTTCTTGGAACGTCTTTATGACGTTATTTGTGATTGATGAACGTTCTCATAACGTTGTTAGAAAACGTTCTTAGAACAAGGTTCTTGGAACGTCTTTATGACGTTATTTGTGATTAATGAACGTTCTCTTAACGTTGATAGAAAACGTTCTTAGAACAAGGTTCTTGGAACGTCTTTTTGACGTTATTTCTGATTGATGAACGTTCTCATAACGTTGATAGAAAACGTTCTTAGAACAAGGTTCTTGGAACATCTTTTTGACGTTATTTGTGATTGATGAAAGTTCTCATAACGTTGATAGAAAACGTTCTTAGAACAAGGTTCTTGGAACGTCTTTTTGACGTTATTTGTGATTGATGAAAGTTCTCATAACGTTGATAGAAAACGTTCTTAGAACAAGGTTCTTGGAACGTCTTTTTGACGTTATTTGTGATTGATGAAAGTTCTCATAACGTTGATAGAAAACGTTCTTAGAACAAGGTTCTTGGAACGTCTTTTTGACGTTATTTCTGATTGATGAACGTTCTCATAACGTTGATAGAAAACGTTCTTAGAACAAGGTTCTTGGAACGTCTTTTTGACGTTATTTGTGATTGATGAAAGTTCTCATAACGTTGATAGAAAACGTTCTTAGAACAAGGTTCTTGGAACGTCTTTTTGACGTTATTTCTGATTGATGAACGTTCTCATAACGTTGATAGAAAACGTTCTTAGAACAAGGTTCTTGGAACATCTTTTTGACGTTATTTGTGATTGATGAAAGTTCTCATAACGTTGATAGAAAACGTTCTTAGAACAACGTTCTTGGAACGTCTTTATGACGTTATTTGTGATTGATGAAAGTTCTCATAACGTTGATAGAAAATGTTCTTAGAACAAGGTTCTTGGAACGTCTTTATGACGTTATTTGTGATTGATGAAAGTTATCATAATGTTGATAGAAACCGTTCTTAGAACAACATTCTTGGAACGTCTTTATGACGTTATTTGTGATTGATGAAAGTTCTCATAACGTTGATAGAAAACGTTCTTAGAACAACGTTCTTGGAACGTCTTTATGACGTTATTTGTGATTGATGAAAGTTCTCATAACGTTGATAGAAAACGTTCTTAGAACAAGGTTCTTGGAACGTCTTTTTGACGTTATTTGTGATTGATGAAAGTTCTCATAACGTTGATAGAAAACGTTCTTAGAACAAGGTTCTTGGAACGTCTTTTTGACGTTATTTGTGATTGATGAAAGTTCTCATAACGTTGATAGAAAACGTTCTTAGAACAAGGTTCTTGGAACGTCTTTATGACGTTATTTGTGATTGATGAAAGTTCTCATAACGTTGATAGAAAACGTTCTTAGAACAAGGTTCTTGGAACGTCTTTTTGACGTTATTTCTGATTGATGAAAGTTCTCATAACGTTGATAGAAAACGTTCTTAGAACAAGGTTCTTGGAACGTCTTTTTGACGTTATTTCTGATTGATGAAAGTTCTCATAATGTTGATAGAAAACGTTCTTAGAACAACGTTCTTGGAACGTCTTTATGACGTTATTTGTGATTGATGAAAGTTATCATAACGTTGATAGAAAACGTTCTTAGAACAATGTTCTTGGAACGTCTTTTTGACGTTATTTCTGATTGATGAAAGTTCTCATAACGTTGATAGAAAACGTTCTTAGAACAATGTTCTTGGAACGTCTTTATGACATTATTTGTGATTGATGAAAGTTATCATAACGTTGATAGAAAACGTTCTTAGAACAAGGTTCTTGGAACGTCTTTTTGACGTTATTTGTGATTGATGAAAGTTCTCATAACGTTGATAGAAAACTTTCTTAGAACAAGGTTCTTGGATTGTCTTTTTGACGTTATTTGTGATTGATGAAAGTTCTCATAACGTTGATAGAAAACATTCTTAGAACAAGGTTCTTGGAACGTCTTTATGACGTTATTTGTGATGGCTGAACATTCTCATAACGTTGATAGAAAACGTTCCTAGAACAAGGTTCTTGGAACGTCTTTATGACGATATTTGTGATTGATGAAAGTTCTCATAACGTTGATAGAAAACGTTCTTAGAACAAGGTTCTTGGAACGTCTTTATGACGTTATTTCTGATTGATGAAAGTTCTCATAACGTTGATAGAAAACGTTCTTAGAACAAGGTTCTTGGAACGTCTTTATGACGTTATTTCTGATTGATGAAAGTTCTCATAACGTTGATAGAAAACTTTCTTAGAACAAGGTTCTTGGAACGTCTTTATGACGTTATTTCTGATTGATGAAAGTTCTCATAACGTTGATAGAAAACGTTCTTAGAACAAGGTTCTTGGAACGTCTTTTTGACGTTATTTGTGATTGATGAAAGTTCTCATAACGTTGATAGAAAACTTTCTTAGAACAAGGTTCTTGGATTGTCTTTTTGACGTTATTTGTGATTGATGAAAGTTCTCATAACGTTGATAGAAAACATTCTTAGAACAAGGTTCTTGGAACGTCTTTATGACGTTATTTGTGATGGCTGAACATTCTCATAACGTTGATAGAAAACGTTCCTAGAACAAGGTTCTTGGAACGTCTTTATGACGATATTTGTGATTGATGAAAGTTCTCATAACGTTGATAGAAAACGTTCTTAGAACAAGGTTCTTGGAACGTCTTTATGACGTTATTTCTGATTGATGAAAGTTCTCATAACGTTGATAGAAAACGTTCTTAGAACAACATTCTTGGAACGTCTTTTTGACGTTATTTTGTGATTGATGAAAGTTCTCATAACGTTGATAGAAAACGTTTTTAGAACAACATTCTTGGAACGTCTTTTTGACGTTATTTTGTGATTGATGAAAGTTCTCATAACTTTGATAGAAAACGTTCTTAGAACAAGGTTCTTGGAACGTCTTTATGGCGTTATTTGTGATTGATGAAAGTTCTCATAACGTTGATAGAAAACGTTTTTAGAACAACCTTCTTGGAACGTCTTTATGACGTTATTTTGTGATTGATGGAAGTTCTCATAACGTTGATAGAAAACGTTCTTAGAACAACGTTCTTGGAACGTCTTTTTGACGTTATTTTGTGATTGATGAAAGTTCTCATAACGTTGATAGAAAACGTTCTTAGACCAAGGTTCTTGGAACGTCTTTATGACATTATTTGTGATTGATGAAAGTTCTCATAACGTTGATAGAAAACGTTCTTAGAACAACGTTCTTGGAACGTCTTTATGACGTTATTTGTGATTGATGAAAGTTATCATAACGTTGATAGAAACCGTTCTTAGAACAACATTCTTGGAACGTCTTTATGACGTTATTTTGTGATTGATGAAAGTTGTCATAACGTTGATAGAAAACGTTCTTAGAACAAGGTTCTTGGAACGTCTTTATGACATTATTTGTGATTGATGAAAGTTCTCATAATGTTGATAGAAAACGTTCTTAGAACAACGTTCTTGGAATGTCTTTATGACAATATTTGTGATTGATGAAAGTTCTCATAACATTGATAGAAAACGTTTTTAGAACAACATTCTTGGAACGTCTTTATGACGTTATTTTGTGATTGATGGAAGTTCTCATAACGTTGATAGAAAACGTTCTTAGAACAACATTCTTGGAACGTCTTTATGACGTTATTTTGTGATTGATGGAAGTTCTCGTAACGTTGATAGAAAACGTTCTTAGAACAACGTTCTTGGAACGTCTTTATGACGTTATTTTGTGATTGATGGAAGTTCTCGTAACGTTGATAGAAAACGTTCTTAGAACAAGGTTCTTGGAACGTCTTTATGACGTTATTTTGTGATTGATGGAAGTTCTCATAACGTTGATAGAAAACGTTCTTAGAACAACGTTCTTGGAATGTCTTTATGGCGTTATTTGTGATTGATGAAAGTTCTCATAACGTTGATAGAAAACGTTTTTAGAACAACATTCTTGGAACGTCTTTATGATGTTATTTGTGATTGATGAAAGTTCTCATAACGTTGATAGAAAACGTTCTTAGAACAACGTTCTCAGAACATCCTTATAATTTTATTAGTATTTTCTGAATGTTGTATTTAGGCTATCATAAAACGTTCTGGGAACATGTTGTTTGCTTCTTAACAGTTTACAATCACTAGATTTGTATAATGACTATATATATATCCATATAAACATTTTAAACATCACAGTAGTTTATAACACCACCCCAATAAACCAGCACTATATAGCCTATTAATAAATTAATATTAACTAGTGCAAAATGCCTGTGCAAAATAATTTTTTTTGGTGTGTGTTTTTAGTAATTGTTGTTTTGGTGTGTTTGAGTGCTCATTGTTACAATTACACAGCAAAAGTTCAGTGACATTTTTATTTGTGTATAGTAGAAAGCAAATACTGATCCTGAAATAATGACATAAAATAAATGTGGAAAATTGAACTAAACGATGCAGGGAGCAGACTACACAGTGAACTCAGAGAAAATGCTACGCTTGAGTAAAAACAGTTTGTGAATAGGCTACTACAAATGATGCCCGTGAAAGAGATTGTGAACGCATTGAATAGGATATGTTTTGTTGGTTAATAGCATGCTACTATTACACAGTAGTGATAATGTTAAGCACCAGAATGATATTCAGATATATATAATATCTGATCAAATATAATATTCAGAAGTAAACAGCATAGCTGACTTACAGATTCAGTTAACATGCACAAATGAGTAAGCGTGATGATTCAGGGAGCAGGCTACACAGTGAACTCAGAGAAAACGCTACGCTTGAGCAAACAGTGTGAATAGGTTACTACAAATGATGGCAAACTGCCCGTGCAAAATCAGTTTTTGTGTGTGTTTTTAATCATTTTTGTTTTGGTGTGTTTGAGTGCTCATTGTTACAATTACACAGCAAAAGTTCAGTGACATTTTTATTTATGCATGGAAGAAAGCACCAAGGAAAATTTAACTACACGATTCAGGGAGCAGGCTACACAGTGAACTCCGAGAAAAGCTGTGAATAAAATACAATATTCAGAAGTAAACAGTGTAGCAGTAGCTGACAGAGTGTTTATGCCAGAATGTTTAAACAATTACCTTCTTTTACTGATATATTTAACAATATCTTTTGCATTTCTACTCCAAACAACGTCAAACTTTACACTGCACTTACTTGTGCCCGTAGCAAAAAACCTGTTAAGTTTGAAAATGTTAACAGACAGACAGACAGACCTTCCTATAATTTATAGATAGATGTATGTATATATATATATATATATATATATATATATATATATATATATATATATATATATATATGCTATCACATATGTGAAGCACTGTTAAATATATTGAAATACATTTTGAAAATATTGTTTCAAAAATACATTGAACATACATCTTTTAAATTGTTCCTCATCATGTTACATCTGTAAATATGTGTACATATTGTGTATATTTCACAAAATATATTCATGCCTTAGCCTATATCATGTTTAGTTTTTAATAAAGGTTTTTGCAATTTTATTTCTACACCACATTAACCATTTATAAAGCTATATAATATTATAGGCTATTACATATTCATATTACATTATATCATAGCCTATTATAACCTATATGATTTTGTAAACATACACTCATGCTTCATATACTCATTCCGTTTACAGTTTGGTGATGGTCACTAGCATATACACTTAATAATGTTAACCTCACATTTCAGGATATTTTATCTGATTATCAAATAATTCCCTCCATCAATTCTTCTTTTATGTAAATTCTGCGTGACTTCTAACGTTACGTCTTTTAATTGGCGCGCGCACTCCAGTTACATTTGAACCAGATTTGAACTGAGTTACCATGGAAACGGGCGGGGAGAGCTCAACTGACGACAAGCAGCAACTCCGTCTCTCACTGTTGTCTTCGCTAATTTCAGGTAAGTTTAGTGAGTTTAGTCACCAACATTACACAAATAGTACATAAAAATGTTTCTGACACATTCTTTCATGTAAATGACACGCTTCCGTTGAATATTTACTATATAGAAATGGTTTAGTGTCTTCGGGAAAAGTCCGTTAGCATCTCAACTTTTAGGCTAACGTTAACTAACGTTAGAGGTAAGGTTAGGTTGATTAGACTTTAGCTGTAACTTTAGGCTTTTAATCTTATGTGTTGATTTGAGGTTTTGTAAAAGTTTTGCTGGCAATTTTTCAATGTGAATGGATGTAAACTAAAAAGTATTCACTGGATGGTTAATTCATAATTTTCATGTGACGGAGTGCCCACCTGGAGGGCAAATTGGGGGTTTATAATGCCATCATGCCTAGTATTAACATGAATGTCACGCAACCGCTTAATTCGCAGGTAAGTCAGTTGAATCACCGTTTTATATTAATGTGCTCTTTTAATTTAAGCATACAGCCGCACACATAACGTTAACTTATGTTACACACAGATTAATAACCTTACTTCAAAAAAATTATATATTCCTGGACAAGCTACTTTTTTTTTTTTTTTACAAGTGAATGAACGATTTATTTGTCCAAAGGACAAGTACAAGACCAGGGTTAATGCCAAGCCCTGGTTTATACATTTTTATAATTTTATTATAAAAGCTTCAGAAGACCTTTCTCAATGCTGCTATTGTCATACAATGAAAGTATTATATTCCTACTTCCATAGTATGGCAAATTAGTACAAATTAGAAAAGTTTAGCAGGTACAGAAATTTGATGCACGTTATGTTATTTTCTCCTCAATGATGGAAGTTTTCTATGGAAGCTTATGTGTAGCAATATTCAATTTGAAATGTAATATGCAAAATGACAATGCAATATGTAAAATGGCAATGCATTTCTGTATTTAAATTTTAATTTCCCCATCATTTGTGCAACGTTTGGTGCAAAATGAAAATGAAATTATAAAATTTACATTTGCCATTTCATACACTAGTTTTAATATGTAAATCGAATACATAATTTAACGCTTTATAAGTAGCAAAATTAAAATGTATTACAGAAATGATTAGATATGTTTAACATGTTCAAGCAAAAACTGTGGCAGTTTTCTTAATTGCATTTACACTCACAGTTAAGACACTTGCGATTGCATTTCCATTAAGTGTCCCGCAATGAATGTAGCAAAATTCAATGTGCAATTTGAAAATGCATTCTGAGCCAATCACGTGCCCGTCACGCCCTGTCAATCACTGCGTGAAGTTGGCCCCGCCCCCAACCCAATGCAAAACGTCGGCAAAATAGTCCACATTCACCCAAAATAGACTCATGTTTGTTCTAATTTGCGCCGATAAACGTTTATTTTGTGCTGCTTAGGTTTCTTAAATATTAAAATAATATTTATTGGTCATTCTGAGGTCACTCAGCCCCCCTACCTGCTCCACATTGACCCAAAATAGTCTCGTTTGTGCCGGTTAAAGTTTCGTGTGCTGCTTAGTTGTTTAAAATATTAGACACTGAATTATAGACGATGACGCCACCAGCCCTCGACCTGCTCCACATTCACCCAAAAAAGGCTAGGTTGATGAATTTGACCCGTCAGATTCCGTGACCATGTACATGTAATACCTTATCAATATGCTTTATAAAATGGAAAGGGACTCGCATAATCTGCCTCATATTTTATGATTATACAGCTGAATAAACAGAGATGGTCACATCACATTCGTCACTTTATTGAACATTACAGTCAGTTATAGATAAATAAAGAGCGGTCACATTTATTTTTCGGTAGCTATTAATACCGAATACCAATGGAGCTTTGTCATATTATGTGATCACAGGGTAATAGGCCTATGCATTTGTAAGGAAAAACTAGGATCTCCAACATTATTGGGTATTACAGTTAATAGTAGGCTAATAAGAATAAAGATAAGCATGTATCAGACAATGACAATATTTTATACAAAACGAAACCATCAACACAGTCCAGCATCAGACAACAGCAGCGCAGCATGTGTGTCGACGACGCTTGATAGGCAGAACACTCTCCCAGACCCAGATGGTCCAACATCGTACTGGTTCTATTGGTGCCTTCACGTGCTATGGAAAAGATGATATTTTCCACTTGTGAACTGGTATTTACCAGTGTGTTGTGTTCAAGTGCTTTTGTTGTCGTAATGTAGGTAAAAAAAATTGGACTCACAGATCCAGACCTGTTATTTGGCTAAAACAATTTTAGATTGCTTAAATCAGTAAATCATGGTGTCGCTGGCGTACACTACAGACAAAATACATTCACGTGAG
Organism: Leuciscus idus; assembly: GCA_021554675.1. Classification (NCBI taxonomy): domain Eukaryota; kingdom Metazoa; phylum Chordata; class Actinopteri; order Cypriniformes; family Leuciscidae; genus Leuciscus; species Leuciscus idus. Next base: position 27,243,234 of record CM038625.1, on the reverse strand, counting down.
TAAATTGCCTGACCGATCATTACTTGGAGGCTCCTATTGACTGCTAGCTAGCATCTGCTCTGGGTAGGTAACACCAAACCATAACGGTATTTTTTAAAACTGACACTGAGTGTTAACGCATTATATTACAATTGCTAATGACACAACATTTTATAGGCTACAAAAACTATCAGCTAACAGTAGCAAAAAACGTTTAGTTGTGTACAATGCTTATTCACGACTCTTGCGTTGCTCTCCGCCATTTTGAAAAGGTCAAAGGTTATCTCATCTCGGCAACTCGTGCATCAAAATATTCTACGAGCTGCCCAGTGGAAAATACCACATGAGTGGGTGTTCATGTGCATTTTCCACGTCGGCTTTTGGTATTTACCATAATTACCATAGCACGTGAAGGCACCATATCACCTGCAGACTCGTAATAATCTTCGGAAACACTACCATTTCTCTGTCCACGCTCCACTTCATCTGCTAGTGAATTTAACGCTCGTATCAGCTCTGCCACCGCCCTGTTTCTTTCCAACACCTCTAGATACGCACCAAAGCCTATGTTTACCTGTTGCCGAGCCACGCCTTCACGCATGCTTGACAGGGCGGGGCGGGCACGTGATCGGCTCAGAATGCATTTTCAAATTGCACATTGAATTTTGCTACATTCATTGCGGGACGCTTAATGGAAATGCAATCGCAAGTGTCTTAACTGTGAGTGTAAATGCAATTAAGAAAAAATTACATTTAAACTACAATTTTGCCACAGTTTTTGCATGAACATGTTAAACATATCTAATCATTTCTGTAATACATTTTAATTTTAATTTTGAAACATATAAAGCGTTAGCGTTAAATTATATATTCAATTTACATATTAAAACTAGTGTATGAAATGGCAAATGTAAATTATATAATCAAATTTTCATTTTCATTTTGCACCAAACGTTGCACAAATGTATGGGAAAATTTAAATTTAAATTCAGAAATGCATTGCCATTTTACATATTGCATTGTCATTTTGCATATTACATTTCAAATTGAATATTGCAACACATAAGCTTCCATAGTTTTCATTTTCAGGTGTAGCTAATCCTTTACAATGTGTTATTAAACCTTTCCATTGTATAACATTTGTAACCTACATTTTAATCTTGTGTGGTTTAATATTTATAGTACTGAAAGCACAGCCTAAATAACTTAAGGGTTAACATTTATGGAGTAGTCACACTGTTATTATTAAATGTTTATGAAATAATAAATCACCATTAGTAACATCAGTCAATCTGTTCACTTTACAGACGGCATGAAGAGACTGGACCACAGACTGGACCACAGCATGAAGAGACTGGACCACAGTGCTAGTTTGGCACCCCCACACTACTTATATTTAAGGGTTAGTTCACCCAAAAATGTATATTCTGTCAGTAATTATACACCCTCATGTTGTTCCAACCCCTTAAAGGATAATTCTGGTATTTAGCACTTTGAGTCTCTTTTCTGGTTTGTTTTGGATGAACTAGAATGGTGGACACAGAAATGTTGATGATGGGTCCTGTCTCGACTTTTTGACTCGTTTAGAGTCGCCTTTGATGGCTTCAGAGTGGCTGTCTACGGGCATGCACGAACATGTCCTTAAAACAACCCTAATAACGTTCGTTTTCAAAACTGTGCAACTCACCGAGTGGTTAGTGGTGTTCGTTGATGATGGGGTGGAGAATTAATGATACTGTGAGGTTAAAAAGACTAATTGTGAAGCTGTTTCATGACGACTCTCTCCGGGTCAGCACAGCTTAAAATGTTGCGATATGATTTTGTCAAAGGTTTAATAGACAGACGAAATGAAAGCAGATCGTGTGGGTGTTTGAATCGAGATCACATTTTTTTAAAGATGAATCGTGCAGCTCTATTGTCTTATCTCTCTCCCAGTATATGAGTAGCGTGATGGCTTATCAATGCATTCAATCTCACGTCGCTTTTACGCGTCCACTTGAAAGGGATATTACGTTACTCGACACTCAAAATTTAACAACACATTTCATCCTTTGTTGGAACTAGGGATGCAAATTATCGATTAATTCATTAATCATTAATTGATTGACCTTATCGGTCGATTAACGATTAACTGATAAGCGGCTATTTTCCTGAGAATGTAAATTTCTCACAGTATCAATAGTGTCATAAAAAGCTAGATATTGCTTATAGGCTACTGAATAAAAATGCATGTTATATTGCTTAATTGATGTTTTATTGTAACAGTTGGGATAATGGCATTTTTGTAGTTTAACAAAATAAATGATCTACAGAAAATTAAAATACATAAAAAATAATTGTGCACTGGCTCACCTGTTGCATGTGAAACATTAAAGAGGCTACATGCGATTTTCTGAAATTTAAACTCGCGACACACCTGTGGCCAAAAAAACGGAACTGCTCTTTCTGCTCGCTCTCGTACGTGCACACTTCACAAGTCATCCGCTGCAAAGAAGTCAACATTATGTTTACAGAGGTAAGAACAGTCAAATACATATATTGTTTGAGAAACTAAGTTTGTTTGCTGACTAGCGGTGGTGGCAGAGTGATCTGAAACGTTTAACATGAACGCGCTTAACGTCACATCCGCAGACAGCGCGCGAAAAATCCGACCCGACAGAAAATAGGAAAAATAGGATACAGGCTTATAGGTGCACCCACTGTGAGCGGACAAGGTGTCAGTATGCTCATCAGGAGATGTTTGAGTCATAAATGGTCAAATAAAAAGGCTATTGTTACGTTTATTTTGGGGAAAAAGTTGCATGTAGCCTCTTAAAGCAACATAAAATAAAGTTTAAATAAAAATCTACATGGGTAGGCTTAGCCTACAATATTAAGCCTACATATGATAATCTATCTGGTAAACTACTTGAATGATGTTATCTTTAACATCTCTAACGTAACGTTAGCCTAGCTTCTAGCTGCGTTGCAGTTTGACAAGAGTACAGTTTGACAAAAGCACAATGTTGTGTTTTACACAAATATAAGTAGGCTAAACACTTTGCAGTTTTAATGATGTCCTGTATGAACAAAATGGAGTATGTTTTTAAGTTTCCACTGTTCGATCGCGCCCGCGCCTCTCTCTCTCTGACACACACACACACACATTCCAGGATTGCGCAATCTTGACATTGCAGCCTGTTCATTATGCTGCGTTCACATCAAACGCGAATAGAGCATCAAATTCGCGCGTAACGCGTCTAGTTCGACGCTGAAACATTTTGAACCCATTTGCGCGTCCAAAGCGAATAGGACGCGCATATAAAGCAAGCGTTTAAAGCGAAATAGCACCAAACTATAACGTTTACACACTGACCTGTAACGTTAAATCTTTGTCTGGAGCTGAAGCTTTTCATCGACCTTCTCAAAATAAAATGATTAATATAACCCTCCAATGCATAGTTAAGGCCCTTTTGGTGACTTTGAGATGATATATAATCTTTCTGTCTCCAAAAATCATTAATTGCCTCCTGTGAAATGTCTCCTACTGTGACAGCTGCCATAGCGCTTGTTACCGAATGTTGACTGTTTGTACGAGTGAGTGGAGGGGGCGTGGTTTAGCCATAGGTCAATTAGCCGACAATTAATTTAATTGAGTAAATTCTTGTCGACAATTAATCGATAATCGATTAACCATTTCCATCCCTAGTTGGAATGAAAGTGACTTACTTCGGTCAACCTCGTCTCTAAGCAAGGACAAAAATAAAGCAATTTAATTTGAATTAATATCGATTCTGTAATAATCGTTTACATTTTAATCCATTTTAAGATCGTTTAAAAAACAACAACACGATACCTAGGTAAATCGATTTTTTCTCCCAGCACTAGTGAAGTCACTCAGAGGCCCATACGGAAGAAAATGAATAGTTGAATAAAGTCTTTATTTTGTTTTTTTGTGCATAAAAATTATTGTCGTCACTTGATTAACTCGCCAGAATAAAATTGCCTAGAAGCCTATTGAGGAGTGAGCCAGCTCTCAGATTTCATCAAAAATATCTTAATTTGTGTTCTGAAGAGTCTTACGGGGTTGGAATAACATGAGGGTGAGTGATTACTGACAGAATTTTTTTGTGAACTAACCCTTAAACACCGTTTTCATTACATGTAAATGCTTATATGAAAGTATTTGTTGTTGTTTTTTTAAGCTTTAATGTAGTGTTTAAAATGTATGATAATCATGAAATTTTCTACTTTTTGATGTGCTGTAAAAGTGTGCGCTTATAATTCACATGGTTGTGTTAATAAAAAATAAAGTCGGACGAATTGTGCAGAAATTTTTTTTTAACCTTAAAATAACATTTTAACTTGAAAGAAAGTGGACATTTTAATGTTCTTTGAATGTTGTATTGTTAATAACATTTGGGGGGAAAGAACGTTGCAGGAATGTTATGCTTACCTTAAAGGAGAAGTTCACTTTTAAAATGAAAATTCTGTCATCATATAATCACCCTCATGTTGTTTCAAACCTGTATGAATTTCTTTCTTCTGCTGAACAGAAAGGAAGATATTTAGAAGAATATCAGTAACCAGGCAGTTTTTGGGTCCCATTGACTTCCATAGTAGGAAAAAAAAATACTATGGAAGTCAATGGGACCCAAAAACTGCCTGGTTACTGATATTCTTCTAAATATCTTCCTTTCTGTTCAGCAGAAGAAAGAAATTCATACAGGTTTGAAACAACATGAGGGTGATTATATGATGACAAAATTTTCATTTTAAAAGTGAACTTCTCCTTTAAGATGATGTTCCAGCAACGTTATGCCAATGTTCCGGCAATGTTATACTAACCTTAAGATAACGTTGCATGAATGTTATGCTAACCTTAAGATAACGTTCCATGAACGTTATGCTAACCTTAAGATAACATTCCATGAACGTTATGCTAACCTTAAGAATGTTCCAGCAATGTTGTGCTAATGTTCCAGCAACGTTATGCTAACCTTAAGATAACGTTCCAGCAACATTATGCAAACCTTAAAATAACGTTCCATGAACGTTATGCTAACCTTAAGATAACATTCCATGAACGTTATGCTAACCTTAAGAATGTTCCAGCAATGTTGTGGTAATGTTCCAGCAACGTTATGCTAACCTTAAGATAACATTCCAGCAACATTATGCAAACCTTAAGATAACGTTCCAGCAACATTATGCAAACCTTAAGATAACGTTCCATGAATGTTATGCTAACCTTAAGATAACATTCCAGCAACATTATGCAAACCTTAAGATAACATTCCAGCAACGTTATGCTAACCTTAAGATAACATTCCAGCAACATTATGCAAACCTTAAGATAACATTCCAGCAACATTATGCAAACCTTAAGATAACGTTCCATGAACGTTATGCTAACCTTAAGATAACATTCCATGAACGTTATGCTAACCTTAAGAATGTTCCAGCAATGTTGTGCTAATGTTCCAGCAACGTTATGCTAACCTTAAGATAACGTTCCAGCAACATTATGCAAACCTTAAGATAACGTTCCATGAACGTTATGCTAACCTTAAGATAACATCCCATGAACGTTATGCTAACCTTAAGAATGTTCCAGCAATGTTGTGCTAACGTTCCAGCAATGTTGTGCTAACGTTCCAGCAACGTTAGCTAACCTTAAGATAACGTTCCATGAACATTATGCTAACCTTAAGATAACATTCCATGAACGTTATGCTAACCTTAAGAATGTTCCAGCAATGTTGTGCTAATGTTCCAGCAATGTTATGCTAACCTTAAGATAACGTTCCAGGAACATTATGCAAACCTTGAGATAACGTTCCATGAACGTTATGCTAACCTTAAGAGAACATTCCATGAACGTTATGCTAACCTTAAGAATGTTCCAGCAATGTTGTGTTAACATTCCATGAACGTTATGCTAACCTTAAGATAACGTTCCAGCAACGTTATGCAAACCTTAAGATAATGTTCCAGCAATGTTGTGCTAATGTTCCAGCAACGTTATGCTAACCTTAAGATAACGTTCCAGCAACATTATGCTAACGTTCCAGCAATGTTTTTCTAACATTAAAATACCATTCCAGCAACGTTAAGCAAACTGGACATTTCAACATTTTTAGAACGTTTCAAGTCAACGTTCCCACAACGTTCTTAGGACATATTTTTGTTAGCTGGGATGGTTTATGTGTATTCTATAAGGAAATTAAGGGGGAAAATGATGCCTTTTGTTTTATGCTGCCCCCTATGATAAATTGGTCTCAGAGCGCTTCTTCCATTACCATCATAGAAAATTGGAAAAATTGATTGCATGGTAGTATTTGCACAGTGTTCATTTGATCTACTTTTCATATATAAATGAAGGTGAAGTTTTATAGTGGAATTCCAATGGGCCATTTTAGACGACCCAAAGCCCAATTTAAAGTGTTATCGTTTTGTCTTCATTACAATGCAGATTATTAATTTGCTTGAGTTCAGTTGTGCAAAGTATGCAATTTTTTTCCGATTCAAGTTATTGATGACCTACTACTACTTTGTGAAAAATACAGCATAATGTGCGCAATTATGTATCCCACAATGCACTGCACTCAACTTGACCTTCTATTTGAAATGTATGTCATTGTACATTTTGTACAACCTAGCAAAAAAAAAAAAGTAGGCATCATTGTAAATTGTCAGGTGGAAACCTCATACCTCCAAAAACACTACTTTTCAGGAAATTAAAAAAATATATATATAAAAAAATAATAATTAAACACTGTGGTCAAAGTTGATATTGTGGCTTTATATATCATTAGACTCTTGCATGTGTCATTATATTATCAAGTTTTTACCAAAATCAAGCTCAAATTAGGTTTTTGACCAGAATTTTGTACACTGTAAAACATTTTTTTAAATCATATGATCAATAAGTTATGACAACATATGTTTTTACATTGCTTACATTTACATTTTTACAACTCATCAAAATAAGTTAAGCAGTTTTCAACTTTTTCAATTGCTCAATATCTTGACAGGAAAACTTTTTTCTTTTTTTTTCTTTTTTTAAGCAGCGAGGAATCTTTAGCTTTTTCTCTCAGGAATTAAAACGGAGAAAGTGAGGCGTGTTTCCTTTCATTTGAAATGTTTAAACTCCTGAAAACGAGATCACTCAGTCGTACCCATGGGATGAGGTGAGTGGTGTGCGCATAATCTGTCTGTTACATTCTTTTCTTCTTTTGCCAAGTTTCTCTCTCTGCGTTGATTCAGGTTTGTTTGTTAGGTGCCACGTCCCAGTATAGAAGCATGCTTTTATTGATTTAAACACAACCTATTTTGCACTTTGCGAGTACTTTGCAAGACTGACGTGTGCGAGACAAAGATTAGAAATGCCCTGCGGTGCATTTATTTATAGTTAAAAGATTACATTTATTTTGATAAAAACGCTCTTTGAAACGCATTCGAGAGTATGCATATTGATCTTCGCACTCGGCTCTTGAAAAGTAAAAAAAAAAAGAATTGACATACTGTACTCACGCTCAGCTTCATTTCTTTGACTCTTGCGTGTCCTTTATTTTTTCAACAAAGTGTTTGTTGTAGACAAGGAAAAAGGAGTTCTCGTACATAAATGCATTTTTTTTTACAGATACTCTCAAATGGCCTCTGTTCCTTCCTTTTTCTTACACAAGACTTTGGCAGCTCATGCAGTCACACAGATTCGATTCACTCGTCTCGCAGAATCCACCGTGCTCTGTCGATTTAGGTCGATTGACAGGCTTTGTATTTTCTTGTGCTACAGATGAATAAGCCGCTCTCATTTATGCATGATCAGCTACAAAACGGCAAAAAAACACACAAAAAAAACACTTCAACTTTAAAGGGATGACCAAAGCTTCTTGTGGAATAGAAATAGCTCTTTTGATATAGTGAAATCAGGGGTTTGAGAATTTTACCTTAAGTTAAAGTATGAGTAGACTGCGTCTAAGTTTTACTCAGGTAAAAATCAAAGCATCTAGCCAAAAACATAATGTAATCCAGTCCACGACGATGGAGAAAAATAATACGAACTATATTTTCTGGTGTTTGTGAGGATGCTATGTATTTTTAGCTAATGTTGAAGTAGATTTGAGGGGATTTGGGGTGGTTTCCTGAGTCTGTGGCGGGTAATATGTTCGTTAAGATGATACTTAGCTTACATTAAGGAAATTAATCACATTATGAAAGGAATTTTATGTAGTTTTAATGGTTTGTCCTAGATTAAGTGACTTAGCTTAGCATTAGCTGCTCTGACAAAGCATTTCCTTTACCCGAAGTCACTTACAATCAAGTACAGATATCCTTGTAATGGCACGTTCACTTTGAACAATCCTTGAGGCCTGTTAAAAATGTGGTGCTCAATCTTTTCCACCTCCCTATACATTCGCAGTTCTTGGTAATACAGACAGGTCTTCGCCCCTACGGTAATAAAACCAAATGAGATCTCAAAGGCAATCTTGAGTGAGCCATAGGTCTCAAACTATAAACACTCCTCCTCCCTCAATGCCGGCCACACGTCTATTGAACAGTTCTGTTAGACTCATTAAAATAACACACTCTGTTCTTCCACACTTTTTTTTCTTTCTCTACAGAGATTTTCCACAGAGCAGGCAGCATCTTCTGTTTGTCTGCTCGAAAGCGGCTTGCAGAAAAAAATCTGCATGACAGCTTCTTTTCCCAGGAACAGCTGTATGAAGGGTATATTTAATGCAAGCTCACAGCGATACAAATCCCTATGAAATCTAATGCTTCCAGGTCATCATATTTCTGCCCAGAGTTTGGGCAGCGAGACGTATTTTTTCAGCTAGTGCTGTGTCTGTGGAATCACCTCAGTTCTAAAGTGATTGTGTGAATGTTGATGCATTCAGTGGTAAAATAAAAATGGACATTGTGGACCATAATTCAAAGCTGTTTTAAAAAGGTGGGGGGCTTTCCTCAAAGGTTGCTCTTTCGTCGGAATCGAAAGTCTCGTGGGCAGCGTTTTGACATATACTGTAGTTCAAGCATCTCCGGCGATCCGAGTTCGATTCCTGGCTCCGGGTCCTTTGTCGATCCCGTTGCCCTCTCTATGCTCTGTGCTTTCCTGTCTGATCTTTGTACTGTCCAAAAAGTTGCTCTTTCAAAGCTCAGGAGATTCTCAGTTTAATTATCAACTTCGTCTCAGATGTTTCTCCTGTAATTCTTTGAAGAAATCAAAATTGGGCAGTTGTTGACTTTTTTCCATGAGCTTATATTGAGATCCAGTTTGAGGATCTCAGTTTGAGACATTAAGATTTGGTCTCAATTTGGTCTCAATTTAATCTCATTACTGTTGTGGAAAAAACCCAACAACTATTGATCTAATTTCTAGATCCTATAGATATTTTCCCAGAGGAACATTTTATTACTCAAAGGCTGCTCTTTCATAGCTCTGGAGTTCTCAGTAATGTTTTATGTATTATTTTGAATAGAAATGTTGAGTCATATTTGAGTTTATACTGAGATCTCTGACTTTTAATTTCAATCATTGTTAAGATCTCTTCTAGAGGAGATACCTGGGGACTTTTTGGTAGAAAAAGAATTGGAGAAACAGAAGACTTCTCAAAAGTCTCAATTTGCTCTCTGTCAATAGTTATAGAAGTGTAGGAAAAAGAATAAAACATACTGTGTTTTATCTCTCCTGTGGGTAAATATCAAATATTGCCATAGTGCTAGACAATCTGTGATGGTCCATGAACCTTAGCTTTGGGTTCACATCATTCTTGACCTTGATGGCTTGTTACTTTGCTCTTCAAAGTTTTCTCTAAAGGGTGACTCGAGAGCAACAACCTTCGAAGTTTAAGAGTTTCGGGGGCTTTTCCCCTTCTTTTTTTTTTCGTCCATCAAACTGATTCAAAGAGACGTATTGATCCCTTGGCCTTATATGACTAATTCCAGCCTAGCTTCACATCATCAAACGCTCTCTGAAACACTCTGATTCACTATCAGCCACAGTGACACAAAGGTGGAACCCATCGAGGCGCCCATCTGTCCATCATGTCATGCTGTATATAATGCGCTTTAGCATTTGCTCCGGTTAGCATATGATTACCACGCCTTTCACAGTAGTTGGCACACCACATTAATAATTTCGTCTCAACTTAAAAGAAGCTAATTGTTTTTTTAACGCGCTTCATGTCATATCCAAGGTGTTGTGTGGTAGAAGTGTGGTTTTGTTTTTGAATAATTCAGTAATTAGTTAATGATTCATAGATCGGATAATCCGCATGGCCCCTGCTTTCCCAGTTTAGCAATCCCAGCATGCACCACTCCAGCTGTGAAACCTGGCAGGTGCTTTTTTTCTCATCATGTTTCTCTTCCGCAGCGTTTCAACTATAGTCAAATGCTACGGCCACACACTGTGCAGGATTTTGATGTAAACCGATTTTGTTGCCTATAAATATAAGCTGAGCAGCATGAAAGGGAATCGGGAAATCTACAGTGATAAGCTTTACAAAACGTCTGCAGTTTTAGAAAATCCGCCTTTTTCGGACTTGACTAGAATAGACGGTTGCTGGTTCAACAAGGTAAGAATGCAAAACAATTCAGTTCAATTTGTGAATGAATCATTCACACCAGTTTGCTAAAACCAATTCATTGAAAAGATTCAACTCAAAATAATGAATCATTATGGGATCAGACAATGCTAGTGTAGTTGAAATCCCACCAAAGAATAGAGGGTCAGTCGCGTCAAGCTTCACACATTACCAGACAGACACTTATTTATTCATTTTCCAACAATTACAATTACAAGATGGTTTCAAAAGCAGAAACGGTGATGCCTGGAATACGTTTCAAGTATCTGTGAATGCGTTTTCGTGAGTGCAATACAGAAAGTAACATTTACCTCCAGAGAGCAAGCATTTATTATGCTCAGCTTGTATGCAGTCCTGACCTTTACCCACAATCCTGCACTCTCCCATTGGCACCATGCAGTCATTAACAGGGTTTAACCTTTCATATGCATCAGGGAAGGGAGACAGACAGGGAGAGTCTGCGTTCCTCGTCCATATTGGTTTGAACAGTCTGAAAACGAAGTCCTTACGTTTCCCCCTGGAAAACCGTCCTTTACAAAATGATCTAAACTTTGCTCAACTGCGAGGAAAAACAACACAAGATTCAGCAGGATGGAAGTTGAGAGGAATGAACCTCGGAGAGAAGGATGCTGAGTACAGATGATAAAACGATGGAGTTCAGAGACACTGATGAATGGCGCAGTCTCTGCCATCAGATATGTTGCCTAAAAATAACGAGCAAACAAATCAACATGTCGGGCTGAGGGAGAGACGGAGGAGGGGAAAAAATGAGGGAAGAGGAGAGATGGGTCAAGAAGGAGACAGCTTGGCCGATGCAATTACCAGCTGCCACCAGAGACCCCGGGGAACCGCAAGTCCTTCTGAAGGGTGTTTTCAAGATCAACCCTCGGATCCACTCCATCCGAGAAGTCCACTCAAGATCACTAACATTCTTGAATGGAGATCGCTAAACAGCTGAAACCATTTCATGCTTATTCAGATAATTAGTTTGAGTCGAGAGAAGTTCTGAGTACTCTTTTTCTGGTTGGCTAGACAATTCCAGTTGTGGATAACAATTCACCATAGTTTATGTTTCAGCTTGATTATTCCAAAAAGTAAATAATAACTTCTAAGGTAAAGTTTTTGGTCACATTATAAGGCATTGCCACATGTATGCTTTACAGAGAAGGCCCCATAATGCACTACAACAGACTCAGTGAAAAAAAACAAGATGGCGGACATACTGTGACAAGATACATTTAGTTTAAATACACTTATAATAAAAGTATAGTTTAAATAATGGTTTACTTTGATCTAAAATGGCTTATTTTTAGACAATATCTGTGTGTGCTATGTTTGTTTATGCTTAGAGTATCCCAGTGTTAGCTTAGCGACATGCTAATAAAACACTCAATTGACATCAATTTTGAGTTGACTCAAAATTTAAGTATGACTTTTTAGTATCCCTTTTTGGCCACATTATAAGATAGAATTACATGTATCATTTACAGAGACGGACCCATAATGAAGTGAAACAAAGCCAGTGGGGGAAAATGCATCCAAGATGGCAGACACACTCTAGCAGGTAAATGTTGTTTAAATGTACTTAGAATTCACTCAGGACTGTAAATTATATATTATATATACTTATCGCTGTTGTGTTTTGGGAATGGCACCAATCTCTGTGAGAGATTCAATGAACATTTTAGTGCTGAAAAAACTGTAAAAATTTGATTGATGGATCCAACTGGAAATGAGTCAACAAGGCAAGATGGTGCTAGTTCTTTTTTTTGTCTTTTTTTTTACAAGACAAAATTACCCACTTTCCATCATATTTTGTCGCCTCCAGAGCAGTTTCTTCTTCTTCTTTTCTTCTTTTTTTTCACTCTAGTGCTCATCATACAAAACAACTAGCCTGAGGTTGTTCTAGATGGCCATAAAAGGGAACAATTTGATTGTGTTAATTTGATTAGGAAGACTGAATATCAGTTAGCCAACCTGCTCTCCAAGCAAGGAGCAAATAACTCAAAATTGAGTTACGACATTGTTGCAGCTTATTTCGTTCGCCATGGATCAAGTGGAAGAGGAACGTCAAGAAAATCTTGTTGAACAAGAATATCTTTACATAATTCGGATGACAATTTTATTGACACTTGCTTTGATGGAGTCGCCGCTGACAGCTTAGTTCGTCAAAGAAAAGAAAGAAGCTATGTTAATTAGAAGTGTAGGACGTAAGCAAAAACACACTGCTAGGGGCAACTCCTGCTATGCTAATTGGTGTTAAAAAATGTAAAATTCATGGAGAATTAACATGATTCACACTCACAAATAGCTCTCAGCATTGAATTTTGAGATATGGTTGGAGCCAAGCAGAAATGGTGAGTGGGAATGTGTAGTCACATAAAGTGACTGAGTAGTGATCAGGATTTAATCAGTGAGAACTGATTGGTTAGGCTGAATGACTGACAGCTTTACTCCATCTAAGGGCCTATCTTCCCCTTTCAGTCAATTTCCCAGGTAACCTCTGGAAGCCAAAGCCTTGGTGGGAAAATTGCAAACTTCTGATGATGGTTCAGCAATGGAGCGAGAAGGTTTTCTCTCTCTCTGTATTTACCTCACCGGGAAGTTCCTGAGTGTATTTTTAAGGGAGACCTGTCCCAGAATGCCCTTCAGCAAGGTAAGATGTATTTAAAATCAGCAGGAAATCAAAATCGAGTCTAGTTACTTGTGAATGATTCAGCACCGCATGTTATTCCACAGAGAAAAATCCTTGTGATTGGGTACGGTATGGAAATTAGTTTGCTGTTTAATTTATGATCCATTTGCATAATATCTGTACAATATACTGTGATATGTGAGTCTGATATTAGTGTAACACAATGCAACAGTACACCAAAATGAACATTGTCCACAATTCCATGTTCGACAGAAGAGTAGTATTTTGTGACTTTTGTAGAACATGTATGAACCTTCAATATATTTAGCTAGTAATGCTAAAAAGCTAATATTTTTAAAACACAGACTTTAGATGTAGTAGCATGTCTTACAACATTTTTAGAAGTATGTACATCCCATCTAATGCCGGGTTCAGACTACATGATATTATCTTTGGTAGCCATTGTTTGTTTACCCTCTTGTTTCCAGAAGTCAGTCGCTAGTTCCGCCGCCTTAATGACATCCCGCATGTCATTAAAGACAGCAAATGATGATTGGTCGGGAAGCAACGTGTAGTCCGACATGTTTCTTGCCCATTACAGTGACTGTCGTAACAGACAAAAATATTGTGTAGTCTGAACCTGGCATTAATCTGTAGTAGAAATATGCCTAGTTTAGCCTTTAGCTAGCATATTGCTAGCATCTTAGTTTGAAATGAACTAATTTTGTTCAACTTGGGCCATATTTTACCTCTTATGATGTGAAAAAATAAGTGTTATCCCTTGTGTGTGAGAACTTAAAGAAGTATTGGGGAAAATAAAGCAAGTATTGGAGTTTCTTCTTATGTTGTTCATTTATTTTGCCAGTGGTTCCGGGACCTCAAGAGGTTTTGAGTCGTTTGGAGAGCAGTGCTTTCTGTTCATCATTTGGAGTAGATCCCTGTGAGTGAATGCTGGAAATCTCCCAGGCACCTCTCCTCCTCGAAATATCTCTGCAGACGGTAACACACACACACACACACACATACACACTGATAGCCAGTCACTCTTTCCTCTCTTAGCTCTTGATAAGCAACCCATCAGGGCTTTGCCGAGGTTTAGCGATTTGAACTTCACAGCTTCTCCCTTCCTCTGGGAAGAAAGTAGAGAGAGTTAGTTGTATTTAAATTTGTAGACATTTAACATGGATCTATGCAAACAATATTGTCAGTGCACACACAAGTAAACACACCAAATCTTGTACGCACACATATGCTCGAACTGAAGGGAATTTGTAGCTAAAATAAGCCAATATGTGCTGGGGAAAACTTGAAATTACAGAAACTTTGTCTGCGTTTCTCTTTAATAGCTCGTTCTGTCCTGGGAAATCAGAATATATTGCCTTTCACGGCTGATTTTGCGCGGGAAATGGTTTTGGAAACACAAAGCTTTGAAGGCGTTTCGCTGTACACCATTTTGTTATTAAAACAGGGAGCGTTTGCAGCGGCTTGTGTGTGTGTTCTGTTGCATGTACAACGGGTTTGTGAAGCGTTGTGTGTTTGTTAGCATCAGAGATGATCAGAGCTTTTGCCGAAGTGTAAATGAGTTAGCGACGAGGAGGAGTTGTGAACAACAGACCCTTTGGTTCAGTCGAATACTCCCTAGAGAGACTCAAAGATAGACTATCTGGAGGCGAAGAGAGACTGTAGAGGCAACAAACAAACAAAAAGTAGGGAAAGAACAAAAGCAAATGAGAGAGGTGGGCTTCGTTCAGACAGGAATGCTGGCGGACTGCATTCTATTTTTAAACAGTAGAACGTGACGTCGTTGTCACACATGTGCCCATAAAAAAATCACAAGATCTCAGTTGTTTCTCCTAGAAAGCAATGGGATTAAATGGAGATCAAATTAAGACTTTTTATATGTCTTCCCATAAGTAATCTTTACTGAGATCTCTTTTATATCTCGATTGTTTCTCCTAAAAAGCAATGAGATTAAATGGAGACTGTTGCTTGTGTATTCCCATTTAAAAAATTACTAATGTGACCTCTTTTATATCTCATTTGTTTCTCTGAGATAGCAAAGAGATTAAATGGAGATCAAATTGAGACTTTTGCATATGTCTTCCAATAAGAGATCACTCATGTAATGGCAATGAGATGAAATGGAGACCAAATGGAGACTTTTCCATATGTCTTCCCATAAGTAATCTTTACTGAGATCTCTTTTATATCTCGATTGTTTCTCCTAAAAAGGAACAAAGATCAAATTGAGACATTTGCATATGTCTTCCAATAAGAGACCACTCATGTAATGGCAATGAGATGAAATGGAGACCAAATGGAGACTTTTCCATATGTCCTTCCATAAGAAAGAAAATTCCCCACTGAGATCTAACATTGCTTTGAGGCGCTTGCAAATTCCCACACTTTCTCAGAGGGTGTTTCTGCTTGACTTGCTTCCCTGTTGTTGTTTCTCGGGATCTCAAGGTCTTAAAAGTAGCAGTTACCCTTCAACTCCACCCATACATAATCACCTCCTCCTGTATTTGTGGGTTGTGTTTTCCCCCCATGTGCAAAGATAATCATATTCTGCTCTATTTCTCATCATCTCCATGCGGCAAATTGCTTGTCATGGCCTATTTGAGGGTCTCCAGCCCTGGTACAGAGCAGCTGGGGGAAGGTGCACATGTGTTAGAAGAGCAAAAGAGAGTTGCAGAGATGATGCAAACTATGATTACACCACAACTAACACTCTTAATGACCTATGACATTAACGGGGCACAGTTTGAGACTCAGCCTGTTGAAGATAGACAAGGATAGATATCAAGCTGTACACTATGGCAAAATCAACTACACATTGAATAATAATAATAATAATAATAATAATAATAGCAGCAAACATAATACAATTATCATTATTATAAATAATAAGTATTGTACCTGGCTCATATTTCACCACAAAATTAAAATCTAAATGTATTATTATTATTATTATTATTATAAATAATGAATATTGTACCTGGTGCATATTTCACCACAAAATGAAAATCTAAATGATGATGATGATGATTATCTTCATTATTATTATTATTATTATTATTATTATTATCAATATTTAACCTGGCGCATATTTCACCATAAAATACAAATCTAAATGTATAATTATGATGATTATTATTAAAAATAATCAATATTGTTCCTGGCTCATATTTCTCCACAAAATGAAAATCTAAATAGATGATGATGATGATGATGATGACTTTACCACAAAAGAAATAAAAATAAATAAAAATATTTTTTCTTTTTTGTATTTACAATTACGACGAGGAATAATGGGATTTTAAAAATAAAATAAATCATTATAAATAAAAATGTCAGGTGGCATTACAGTAGTGAAGAAAATATGACTAATTATCATGAAAAATGCACAATTCCAAAAAATATTCCTAATAATAGCCGTTTGTTTATGCAAAATATAATTTATTTAGTTTTTGGGGTATGACATGAAATATGACAGGTTTTTGTGAGACTCATAGCTGCTTGTTTTTGAAATTCCTCCCTGTCTTTTTCTCTTTGTTTCGTTCGGTTGTGTTTCGGTGACAAATTTGTGTTTGTGTGGGTATTCTCTTATAACGTTCCCTGAAGAACGGAAAAATTAATTGCTTCAGAACAAAAACAAAAAAAAGAATCAACCAATTTCACGCACATTGGAGGCCATCCTTCAAGGTTTGTGCAACTCTTTTATTAGAAAATAATAAAAGAGAACTGATTGTAGAAGTCATGTTTTATAACGAGCCAGCATGCCAATCACACTGCACAGTTCAGTTTTGCTATCATTGGACATTATGTTTTTTTTTTGTTTTTTTTTTTGTTGTTGTTTTTTAGTCGCTTGGCATCTGAACACCAGCAAGTTGTGCTAGTGGAGCACGAAACTTTTTTTAATTGTA